>CAUYSK010020857.1:0-43571 GCA_963575035.1 Avahi laniger
CCCCCACCCCCGGCCGTTTCTAGGACACCAAGGTATTGATTACCAGCCTTGCCTTGGAGTGGTTTTCTTTTCTTTTCTTTTTACACCAAGGCTTTCTGTTCCTCATTTTTTTTTTTTTTTTGAAGAATAAACTGGAAGCCGCTCCTATGATTAATTACCAGCTGCCTAATGCTCCGCCACTGGCAATTTCTGGAAAGGGAATGAATTACCTTGAAAAACATCCGAAAAGAGAACCCACCGTGAAGGAGAATTTCAAAGGTTACCTGACAATTAGCAGTGGGCTCCCCCAGCCTCAGCGGGTTCGAGGGGCAGGTCGCCAGCCCCGGGGGCCACCTCTGGCTCCTGAGAGCAGCAGGGCTCCCAGCGTGGGCAGAGGCTGCTCCCGGTGGCAATGGGGGCATCCCTGGAGCAGCCACCGTGAGCCTGCCCTGCAGCCCCGCCCTGGTCTCTAAAGCGTCCGCACCCGCTCCATTCCAACGCACCTCAGTTCGAATTACGCTCTGTGGGTTTCTTAACCATGTCGAGCCTCTGGAGAATGAGGCATTAAACAAACCTCCTCATGGGACGCTCGTGGGGGAGAAATATGTACTGAAGCAGCGTAGTGCCTGGCACGCAGCAGCCGCTCGCAAAGCTGTATCATTTAGAAATATTCGCAGCTTCTAAGCATCCTCTTAGCAGCCCCGTCAGCAATGCTGGCGTAATCATCCTCGTTTTCAGATGAGAAAACGGATTTTCACGGAGGGGAAGGGACTGGCCCGAGGTCACGCAGCTGACGAGCAGGGCTCCAGGGAGCAGCCGAGGGCAGCGGAGGGATGACGAGGTGGGGCTTCCGCGCCAGGGTGAAGACCCCCCCCAGGCTGGCCCCAGGCCACGGCGCCTCGGGACAAAGGGCCCTGGCCCAAGTAAGCATTTTTGTGAAGGCCTCTCATCTCCGGGCTGAGGGCTGCGGAGTAAACAGGGATTACGCAGGTCACCCTCGGGCACGGGGCCAAGCGTGATCAAGCCTGAAAGGCACCCCGTGATGACACACACTGGTGTGCAGGCCAGGGGCCCCACCCAGGAGGCTCAGCCTCAGACCTGCTGGCCGCAGCGGCTCTCAGGAGCTTCCTGGGGCCCAGCCGCTCCCAGGCTGGTGACCCGTTCGTATCCGTCCTGGCATCGGTGGGTCCTCAGCGGGGAGGGGACGTGGGGGGAAGGGAGGGTCCCAGCGCCCTTGAGGAAAACGGCTGACATATCCCGAGTGCTTGCTGTGTGCCAGGAGTGTAGTCCCCTCACCGCAATGGCGGGGACAGGTGCTGCCATCACATCCCATGTGACACATGGGTAAACTGAGGCACAGAGCAACCACACATGGTCATAGTAGACCAGTGCCAAAGTGAGGACTGAATCCAGGTGGTCTGACCCCAGAGCCCCGTATGCGTCCAGCGCGGCGTGTTTGTGGGGGTGAGCAACCACTGTACCCACTCCAGCCAACATGCCCGTGTCCCTCAGACCTCCTTCAGCATGGCCGCCCACACCCCACGGGGCTCAGACGGTGCAGGTAGGCTTGGGAGGCCAAGGCTGGGGAGCCAGACCTGTCCCTTCCCTGGGCACACCCCCACCTACCCCTGGCAGCTACTCTAGAGGAAGACCAGGCCAAAGAGGCCCCCAGGCACCAGGGATAGGAAAGGCCCGTCTGGGCACGACGAGGTCCCAGCAAAGGTGGCCTAAGCCCACACCTCGCCATGAGGGCTGAGGCCCAAGTCAAGGGTGCAGTGCGCTAGGGCCAGCACCTGCCCTCCACACGGGACACGCCCGCCCCTCCCCCGAGCATCCAGCCCAGCTGCACACCCACCTCAGTGATCCACGAATCCCCAGTGTCCCACACGCCGGTCAGCAGCTGACGGCCCCTGCGCCTCAGTCCAGCTCCATCCTGCTGCAATGAGAAGAGGGCGGTCAGTGGGTCCATCCCCAGCAAGGGCCCCGGCACTGACCACACCACCGCCACCCAACACCTGCGGGACAGTCTGCAGCCAGCAAAACCGTACCTTCCATCTGACAGACGGCAGTCTGAAGGGGCATGACGGGGCGCCCAGACATAAACGTGCCCCCGACACCCCACCTCTGCCAGTCACCGGCTATGTGACGTGGATGTGTGCCCAGCCTCCCTGGGTTTCAGTTCCTTATGTGTCAGATGGGATCACAATCCCTCTCACGGCGGCTGGGAGGACCCAAGGAGGCATGGTGACAAAGGCACTCGGCATTCACTCATTCATTCAACAAACATCAAACGAGCACACAGAGCTGTGACAGTGGTCCCTGCCCTCGAAGGGACTCAGACAGTGAGCAGAGTCAAACAATACAAAATGAAAGTGGTGTTTGCCAGAGAGAACAAGGACAGGGGCTACACAGCAGAGGCCCAGGGTCCAAAGTGGCTTCTTTGGAGAAGTGAAATTGAAGGATGACACAGAGGAAGACAAAATGCAGGAACAGCATTCCAGGCAGAGGGAACAGTGTATATGAAGACTCCAGGAAGGAAAGCCTGGCCAGCAGAGGACTTCAGAGGGGGCGGTATGGCAGGTGCAGCGAGCGAGGGAGAGGAGGTGTGAGTGGGGACCAGGCGGCAGAGGAGGGTCTGGGCAGCGGAGGACATGACCCTAGTTCTAGATTGGGAAGACCCCATGGCTGCTGAGGCAGAAGGACTTGGAAGGGACAGGAGGAGGCAGGACAGCAGTGAGGAGGCTGCTCCAGGGTCCAGGCCGCGATGGTGGCGCTCAGGGCGGAGAGAGCAGTAGGCAGAAGCGCAGGACCTGCTCACACACTGGGCGTGGGGGCACACGACCATCCTTGCTGGCCCATCTCCTCTGTGCACCACCAACATGCCCCCTGCTGCCCACAGAGCTCCGTGATACTCCAGGAAGGACCAGAATCAGAGGCCTGGCCGGCAGCCTTCTCTAAAGTCCCAGCTGTGAGGGTGCCTCTCTGTGCCTGTGTGCCCTCCTCCCAGCTCCCCAAGCCAGGCCCAGTGTCCCTACCCCAGCCACAAGGAAAGGGAATGTTTCCACATCCCCCAAATTCTGCTCCTCTCAGGAATCCAAACAGTTTTTGGGTTCACTGACCCTTACTCTCCCATTTCACAGAGAAGAAAACCGAGGCCCAGAGAGGGGCAGTGTCTGCCTTCATCCCAGGGTCAGGCGGCAAGTCAGTGGCTGGGGCAGAACTGGAATCAACCTCTCTACCGCCCACAGCCAGGCCTTCCCCAAGGGCGAGCTGGCCAGCAGAGCCGCTGACAGAGAGAAAATAATTATCTTGGCAGCCGAGACAGAAGCCAGAGCCGGAAAGCCCTTGCTCACTCCGTGAGCGTCGTCTAGGCCCCAAAACATGATGTCGCCCGTTCCATCTCTCGGAGGTGCTCCAGCTCACAGTGCACACGCATGTGCCTGGTGCCCCCAGAGCCCCCAGCCCCTTGGCGTTGGGCCTGTGAGACCAGAGAGGGGAGGGACCTGTCCGAGGTCACGCAGCGATAAGTGAGGGTGCTAGAATTCGAACTCAGGCCCTGGTGGGGGGACTGAGAGCCTGCAGTGGACCCCCCCACCCCCCAGAACGAGACAGGAAGTAGGAAGCCTGCCTTTACTGAGTCCATATTGTGGATTATGCCTGGGATGTTTCCTTTAACCCTCAGTGAAATGCTGCCAGGTAGAAACCAGCATCCCCAATTCCCATGCGAGGCCCAGAGAGGTTCTATAACTTCCTGAGGTTGCTCAGCTAACAAGGAGCCCATAAGAAGGCAGCTGGGATGCAAGGAGGCACTCTGCCCGCTCTCACCATCGCCCATTGCAAGGCGACCAGCCAGTGCCTGGCACCCCGACTCTCCTGCCTCCATGCTGAAACTGCTCATGCTGCTGAAGGGAGGCTTGGGAACCAGGGGCCCTGCTGGGTGTCCGGAGCTAAGGCTCGCAGCCTGTGCGGGCTTGGCCTCCTGGTGAGATCAGGGAGAGGAGAAGGCAGACCAGGTGGAGCCCTGGCTGCTCCCAGCCCAAGCAGACCACAAGGGTAAACAACGAGGGCCTGGAGGGGGCTGTTCTCTTCTTAAAAGGCCCTTGGTGCCACGGAGGAGGAGCAGCCTGAGCCTCAGGGCCAGTGGTGGGCTGCGGGCAGGGATAGCACACCCAGTCTCCCCATGGAACAGGTACCTCCACACCCAGAGGGCTCTCCTGGGCACCCTCATCTCAGGACTCTCACCCCTAGGGGTATGCGAGACCCTGAAGGCAGGGCAGCTTCGACTTTGAGGCCAGAAAGGGCAGCGTGCAGACTGCAGAACGAAACACCCCTCCCTCTCCCGGTGCTTCTGAAGCTCCCGAGGCAATGCCCACTTTGCAGAACATAACACTGAGGCTCCAAGGGAGAATGGGGTTGGGGAGGGGTCATAGCTGGAGACTGACAAGGCTGGGTCTCAGACAAGGCAGAGGTCACTTGGGGGCAGGGACTACTCCCAACCACACCTGCCTTCCTGTCCCCACCTCCTCCTGGGATCCCCTGCGAGGACCTGGGTGTGGGCTCAGGTGGAGACACCTGGCCAGTCTGTGGTTGTGCCTGGCCCAGAGGGACGCGGTTCCATCCAGGATTTCTGGAGGGCAGAGGTGCCCAAGACGCAGGGTGTCCAGGACATGGGGTGCTGGGAGGGCCCTGTGCCTGTGGCCGGAGGCCTAAGGCTAAGTGACCAGCTGCTCTCTGCAGTTGCCAACAGTTGGAGTCCACATTCTGGGCTGGAGCGCTGGCCCAGGCCTCTGTGGTGAGGTCAGAGGGCAAGGGTGGGTAGAGCTGGGTTTGAATCCCTGCTTTGCCATCTGCTGCTGGGGGACCTTGAGCAAGTCACTGGGCTTCTCTGAGCCCCCATCTCCTCTCTAAACAGGGACGGACTGCTCTCTAGCTGCTCCCCGCTAGCGGAGCCTCCAGGCTTAGCCGGAGCACACAGCTCCCACAGACCACTGGGGAGGGGGCCGGATGCCCCGGGTGGTGTGGTGGGCAGGGCCCACACCAGGGCACCAGGCTCCTCACACCCGTTGCTGACCACACACATGCCCCGGTGTCCCCAGTGGCTGTCAGGCCTTAATGAGACACGAAGAGTGCAGACGCAGGTACCACGGAGGAAGAGTTCAGTGCGGGGTGACGACTGAAGCCTGGGGGAGGGGTAATTGCACAAGGTCACCAGTGGCTGAGTGGGGATCAGAGCTGTCGTCACGTGGGTGCCCATCCACACCTGGTCCAACCTGCTGCCCCCTGGCTGAGCCGACCTGAGCCAGCTCCCACCACTGAGTCCCAGGTGCCCAAGCAGCTCCGCTCCCACTTTACAGCACAAAGAGGGTCTGGTCCGGCAGCCAGCAGATTCTCTGGGGTGACAGGGGTTTCCCCATCTTGGAGAGCCCCCTCCCCCGGCCCGTCTGCATGCATCCCCTTACGTGACCCTAGGGGCAGGCCCCCGTCCTCCCCTGGCAGCCAGTGCTGGCTCCAGGAGCCAGGCAAATATTTACCCCAGGGTTATCCAAACCGAGCCCCGCCTCCTCCTGCATTCCTGGAATACCTGTTCCCTGACCTCACCAAGCTGGGGGTGGGGATCCAGACATGGGAAGAGCCAGACCCGGCTCTGCCCTAGGTGGAGGCCAAGGCCCCTGCCCAGGGCAAGGCAGCCTCGAATCACCCCTCTGGCCTCGCACCCACCAGGGCAGGCTCCAGGCTGCTCTGTCATAAGAGCTGGACACTGGCTGGAGCAGAAATCTCCCCAGGGACCACCGGGGAAGGAGGCCTGAATGGCCCCGGGTGCTGTGGTGGGGCAGGGGCTACACCAACGCCACCTCTGAGCCTGTGGTTTAGGGCTCCTATCACCAGGCATCAGCTCCGCACACTCGCTGCCAATGCACGCGTGCACACACATGCCCCTCGGGCCTGCAGAGCAGCCGCTCGGCCTGCCCAGACCATCCGGCAGTCCTCCCCGCCCCACTCCATCCTCAGCACAGTGCTGTCGCCGGGGAGCTTGAAGGTCCCACTTCACAGACGAGGAAGCTGCCCAGCAAGGCCAGAGGCATGGCGGAACTCAAGCTGTCCCATGGCAACCCACGTTGCCACAGCTCTGCGATTGCGTCATGACCCTTCAGAGCCCTTTGCATCCTGCAATGCCCAAAGGACCCCCTTCCTCCACGCTGCCTTCTCTGAGAGTCCCCAGGTGAGCTTTCCCTTCCCTGAACCTCCAGAACATTCTGATGGTGCTTCCTTCTTTCTCCTTGCATAATTAAAATTGGGCACCTGGTAATCTCTTCAGCTGGGAGGCCCATGAGGGCAGGACCCTGCCATCCTCATTCCAGGCACCCTGGAACTGAACCCGGGGGCTTGGGCGGCCCTGAGTGCTCAGGGAGGACTCAGCATCCTCTGAATGTCTTACCAAAGAGCAGTAACTACAGGTGGCCTCAGGGAACAGATAAGACAGACAGACTGAGCAAGCTGGTAGTTTGGGGTTCAGGCTGCCTGAGAACCACGAGGTACCCTGGGTTCACTGATCCCGCCTGCCTTCACCTCCTCTGAGGAGGCTTCGGGCTGTTCTAGAAGTGTGCCCGCGCCCAGCCCCGGGAAGCCCCGCCTGTCTGGGTCCCGCCCCGCAGATCCTTGCCGTGTGCTCCTTGTCCCCGTCGCCTTCCTCCTTCCTGCGTGGGATCCTTGCAAGTGGCAGGGGAGGGCGGACTGGCAGCGTTTGGCTGACCTGCTGGGGACACGGGAATGCCAGGCCAGGGAAGTCTGCATGGCGGGAGTTGTGGCCAGCACCTGCCGCTGGGCCCTCGGGGATGTCCCCATGTGCCGCGAGCGCCTGTAGCCAGCAGACACCCTGTGCGAACCCCGAGGTCTCACCCGGGCACCGTGGGGCACCCATAGAGTGGAGTTAGGAAAAAGTGGGGGTGCTCAGAACTACCCTCCCCACCCTCCTAGCACCTCTGAGACTTGGTTTCTTCGATTAAACATGAGGGCTATAAACTGACTTCTAGAAGTTTGTTCATTTCATTCATTCATCCATTTCTTTCTTTCAACAACGAAGGACAGTGCCTACTCTCTGCCACAGGAGGGAGAGCACAGAGGAAAAGAGTAGGGGTGCAGTGGGGGCAGGGTCAGAGGTCAACACCCACTAAGCCTTTATGCTTCCAAGGGTGGCCGCAGTGTTCCTGGGGGCGGAGTTCGGGGAGCTGCAGAAGGAGAGGGACGATTCTAGGACAACCGGGGTGTGTGCCCAGCTCAGCCCAGGGCAGCCCTTCTGGGCAAAGGCCCAGAAGCTTGGGAGGAGAAGAGCTCGGGGCTAAAGGGAGAGCTGCAGGTGGCGTCAGTGAGCAGGGCACAGCTGCACTCACAGGGCAGGGGCGCATGCCAAAACATCCCTGGGGGCACCTCCAAGGCTTCACCCCCATCCAATCGTGGTTTACTGTGTTCTCAAGGCCCAGCTGAAGCGGCACCTCCTCCAGAGAGCCCGCCAGAGCCAGAGAGTCCTCACTCACGCGGCACCCGACGAATGACTCCCGCCCGTCCTGTCCCAGATGGGCTCGTGCCATGGCTGGTGGAGCACAGCCCTGCCCAGGCCACCCTAGCCACTTGGTGTCAGGCTTATGCAAAGAGACAAACTGCGACCAGAGAGGGAGGGACCCACCCAAAGTCACGCAGTGATAAACGGGGCACTAGGACACCAACTCGGGGCCCTGTCGGGACCAGCTCCCCGATCCTTAGAGTCTGCATCAGACCCCACTCTGGAAAAGGGGGCGGAGGGGCAGGGGAGGCTCCTTCAGAAAGCCACCGACTGCCCAGCCGATGCGTCCTAACAACCAGAGGCCTTTGGCTCTGGCGGGTGGCCCACCCACACCTGAGGATGTGGGAAGGGTCTCCCCTCTCCTTGAATCACCAGATGAACAATTGCTTCTTTGATCAAAGGGCGCGGGCGCAGCAGGGATGTGGCACACCGTGTGGCTCTCGTATCTGACGCGCCAGATTTGCGGCTTCGGCTCTGCTGCTTACTTAGCCGTGCGGAGCCAGCAAGGAACCGAGGCCTGCTTTCCCTCTGTATAACGAGTCCCTGCTCTCGCCGAGCTGCTGACGGACTTAACTAGATTACACCCATGTCGCCCTTGCACAGGAAATGCGCAGTAAACAGGGGCTGTCATCGTTATCACTGGCTCAGGCCGCTGCCAAGTGCAGACTTGGGGTCCTGCCGGGGGGAGGTACTGAACCCCACGGCACAGAGACAGGGACAGAGTCAGGGCTCTGGGAGGATGAAGCCTGGCCGCAGGCTCCCAGCGTGTCTGCCCCCCACGGACGGGCTTCCTCGGGGCCACCTGCTCCCAGGAGACGGGTTGTCACCTCCCTTCCACAGAAGCAGCCAAAGGTGCTGAGCAGCCTCCAGGTGTAAAATCTGTGCCAGGTGCTGCGTTTCGGCAGCCCCCCAGGGTGGGCGCAGGCTCCCCTTTCCTAGAGTCTTGCTCAGAGGGGCCCCTAGCTGGGAGTGGCCAAGCCAGCGCCCCTGGAAGCCACCTGGGCACTTGTCACCCCCAGTGCTGAAGATCTAAACTAAATTTTCTGCCAGTGGCCTCCTCTTAGGAGTTCCCTTTCCTGCTTGCACCCACTCTGCTTGGGGTGGCCTGCCACCTGCCACCTGCCCCTATACTTCTGAGGGATGCCTCCACCCTAGATCCCCTGTAGCATTAGTGGGGCCTGGCAGAGGCTCTCAGAAGAGCCCTAGGAGGTCCTCAGGAAGCTCTGGGTACAAGTCTGCCGCCTGACAGAGGAAGGGACACAGCCCAGGGAGGGATGGGGTTGGGGGAAGTCTAAGGCTGGGACAAGAACCCAGATCCTCTGGTGTTGGAGGTCACACTGAGGATCTAAGGGGTCCAAGCCTGGCCCACAGCCAGTCACTCGTCCCTCCAGTCTGTTTCCTCATCTGGGGCTAACGCTGGCCCAACGTCACACCCGTGATGGGCACAGGAAGGTCGTGAGGCTGAAGGGCACAGGCACCGTCGGTGGCACAGGCAAACTGCCGAGCACCGAGTGTTCCTGATGACCCCCTCCTGGGCCAGGCGCCAGCCCCCTGGCGGTCACGCTCCCCAAACAGGCATCCCTCTGGGATCCTGGCCACACATGGGCCAGGCCACTCTGAAGCGATGGCCGAGGCCCAGAGTTACAAATGCCGGACAAAGGAAAGCAGTGTTCTTGCTACCCGGAGGTGGCGGGTCTGAGCAGAGGCTCTAACGTCAGCCAGGCCTGGATGAAATCCCAGCCTGCTCACAAGCCACGTGGTCTTAGCCAAGTCCCTGCCTCAGTTTCTTCAATGGTGTAACAGTGAGTGAGGTTTAATGGTTGGCAAGTGCATGGCGCAGCCCCTGGCCCCCAGAGGAGCCCAAGCAACAGGAGGGCTTGCTATTTATAGTAACACCAGGGGCAGCCAGCAGGGGTCTGCAGGGGACCTGCTGGAACGCCAGGGCATAAGGGGGTGACAGGCTTGCTGGCCATCACACTCCACTCTGCAGCCCGGCTCACCGATGCAGACTCCCGAGGAAGCTCGGCTTTCCCCCTCGGGATCTGGTTCGCATGGCGGTGGGGCTCAAATCTGACCTGGGTCACTCACCCCTCCCTGACCAGGGGCATCCCTTTAAGTCCAGCTCTCCGCCTGCCGAGAGGAGCAACGTCTGCCTGACCCGCTGGGCTGCTGGGAGGACCGTCAGATGGAGGATCCAGGCAGGCCCAGCGAGGGGCTGTGAGGAGGGTCCGTGCTCCGTTCTCTGTCCGAGCCAGCACACACCCAGAGCATGGCCCAGCGCCAGCCAAACAGGCGCTGACCGACTCCCCGAGTGCTTTCCAGCTCGCACCAGTGGGGCTCAGGGACGCACAGAGTGCAGACCCCTCCCCCTCTCAGCAGCACCCCCCGACCCCCTCTTGGGGCCACCCAGTCTATGGGAGGAAAACTGAGGCCTGCGTGAGCCCAGGTGGCGCTGACTCCCACTCGGGCCAGCTTTCTTTGCCACGTGACTCCTCTAGACTCAGGGCCCCAAAACTAGATGAGCGTGCCAGGCTTCCCCGTGCCAGTCTTCTCCTTGGGAACTCAGTCCTCCTCTGTCTAAGAACGGTCAGTGGCTCCCCACTGCCTCTGAGATCCACTTAACTCGGACCTGTAACCTTCCCCTCCAAGGGAAAGGCCAGACATGCAGGGAAAGGCCGCACGGGGTCCAGCGCTGTGTTCCCGAATCTCAAGGACTTCTCCTGGCACCCTATGACACTGGCTCTGAAAGGGCCATTGGCAGATGCAGACACTGAGGCTACTGGAGTCTGAGCTGTCACCGCCCATGGAAAGGGGCGTGGGCTGCTCAGGTGAACGGTGCTCCCTGCGGCTGACAGGTTTCAGCTGGTCCATGAGCTTGAGGTAGCCCCAGTCTGTCTTAACCCATCCAATGTCACCACGACTTGGGACTTCTCACCTCGGTGCCCTGGCCCCCTTTGGGACACAGCTGATACCCTAGGCTGCCATCCCTGCCGATACTGAACTGGATTTGGGCAGGGGGCACCTGGCCTGGGAAGGTGGGTCATGGGTCAGAGAGCACCTACTGGGGGAGAGGACAGCGTAGGGAGGGTGGTGGGGAAATCTCAGCATGGCCCCCTCCCCAGCTTCCAGCCCACACCACAGCCCCCTAACCCAGCCCACCTGCCTGAGCAGAGCAGAGAGCTGTGGCATCGCCCAGCTCCTAGCGGGTGGCAGAAGGAAGGGCTCCCTCCCAGCCGGGCAGGGGTGTATGAGGGGTTATGGGTTGTCACCCCCAAGCCTGGCTGCCATCTGGGGCCATAAATCCATCCTACCCCAAACCTTTTATCCCACAGGTGGCTCCTAGTTGGGGAGAGCTTCTACCTCTTCCCTTTCTTTCTACAGATGAGGCCCAGAGTGGCTGAGTGATTGCCCAAGTGCGCCAGCAAGCTGGTGGCAGATCCGGACCAAGAGCCTGGGCCTCTCCACTCCCACGCCATGCCTCGCCATGAGGTTTCTCTTGCCAAGCCCCCTAAAGGTCCCAGACCCTGTCGAGGAGGAGACAAGCCATCACACTTGTGGGGGCGGCAGTGGGCATGGGTCTGAGTGGGCCGGAGGCAGAGGGCAGCCCAAGAGCCTGAGGTCGGGCTTCCTTTCTCAAGAGGGCACGATTCCTGGCAGCAGCTCCCACGGGAAAGAGGAGACGCGCCAGCCGCAGAGAACACAGGGTGGGACGAAGGTGGTGGCTGGGCAGGGCTTCCTGATGGGTGGGCGGGTGGCCACTCACGGAGGCCAAGTGACCTGGGCGGCTGCGGCCTGGGGCCAGGCTTGGGTCCTGCCTCATCCCTGGCTCAGGCCCAGGCCACCCTGAGTCCCATCCTCCAGGCACGCCCAGGCTTCCTGTCCCACTGGCCCCACCCAGCCCAGGGGAGAGGGAGGGACCGTGGAGGCCTCCTTGGATGTGCTTGTCTTTTCTCGGGGCAGGAGTGGGCAGGATACCCTGGCAAGCTTGGTGGCCTTTGGCCTCTGACCTCCAGGCCTCCAACCACTTGCCTTCCTATCTGAGGCCTTGACTGAAGTGACTGCTGGCTTCTCTTCCTGGGAGCGCAAACTTCAGACACAGCTGGGCAGGGGCTGCAGGAATCAGCCCCACTGATCGGATCCCTGCCTTCCCCCACTCTGGGCAGACGGGCAGTGTCCCTTGGGAGAAGTCATGCCCAAGAGACCAAGGACGAGGGGAGAGGTGAGGTCAGACTGATTTCAGGCCCCAAATGCAGAGCTGCTTAGTGGTCAGAGTCGAGGAGCCCCCTGCAGAAGGCGCAGCACCCAGCCAGGCAGGGCAGCCCCCACGCAGCGACAGCACGACGTCATACCCCTTCACCCCACCCAGCTTTGCAGGCCTGGATCCTTGAAGTGTTGGGAGTCTGGGTGGGAGGAAAGCTTGGCCTGGGGGTGGCAGGGCCACTCATGGCCTCCAAGTGACCCCTTCCCTGTGGCCTCAGGAGCTGGGGACTCACCTGACCAAGAGGCCGGTAGCCTGACCCAGTGAGGGGAGGGATAGGAGCAGAGGCCCAGCCTCCTCCCCGCATGGTTTCCCAGGGCAAGGCTAGGGGATGCAGCTGCCCCAGGTCTCCACCGAGGCTGCTCAGCAAATAGGCAACTCAGAAAGCAAACAGGCCAGACAGTGAGGAGGACTCTTCCAGCTGGCTGTGGGCCCACCACGGACAAAAGCCTCTCATAGCTCAGTGTCGGGGAGGAACACAGATGGGAGGTGGTTTGGGCTTGAACGGGGCCAGGCCTTGCCTGAGATTACCCCAGGAACTGGGACAGAGCTGAGATCCAGGTCTCCTGCCTGCACCACAGGCAGCCTAAGGATGCAGGCAAACCCATAGCTGTCCGTCCTGGCCTCAGGGGCTCCTGATGGGTGGGAAGGTTGGTCTGCTCGGCTTGGGCAGTAACTGACTTTAGCTACACCCTGGCCGCCACACCGGACACCAATGACTTGTCCAGATCAGATTAGCCCAGTCAAAGGGTGGGCTATCTGCAGGCCCAGCTAGAAGCTTTGCCTGCAGGGAGGAAAGCCCTGGGAGGGACTCAGTGGGAGGACGCTAAAGGCCCTGAGGTCTGTAGAAGACAGAAGGCAGCTTCAGCCTGGTGGGAGGGCCACACACAAGCTCCTGGGAAGAGTTACGAGACAGCCATGGGGCAGGAGTAAGCCTCCTACTCCTGGGGGTATGCAAGCTGAGGCTGGGGACACACAGGCCTAGGCAGCATTATGGGAGTATGGCCTAGCAGCTTTATAACCAGCCCTGCCCAGATCCACATTCAGTCGTGGGTGGCAGGACAGCTGGCTGTGTCACCCTCTCAGCCACTGGCCACCCACCTCCAGCCCTTTTCAGGACAGGAGTTTCCCAGCTGTAACAGAACGGCCTTGAGCTTGAGAGCCTGCAGGATTCTCCCTGGTTGAACACCCTCAAATCCTAGCCCAACAGAGACAAGGTCTGAGGCCACTCTGCGTGGCTCTGATGCTAGCTGTCTGTACCCCTCATCTCAGGCACCTACTGGGTGCGCCTATCTTCCCCAGAACACAGAGGAGCCCGTGGGGCCAGCGATACTCTGACCCTCACCCAGTACTGCCTCCCTCGTGGGCCTCACCTAGCCTGGCCCCTCGGCCCGCTCTGAGATGTCACTCGACACGAGTTAGGCAGTGAAGGTCTCCAGGGCCAGAGAGGCGTCTGTTACCAAGCACGGGCCCAGCACAGACCTGGCTGCCAGGAAATGTTTGTCAAAGGAAGGAGAGAAGGACGAGGCAGGGAGGAGGGGGGACAAACAGACACAGGAATGGAGGTGGGCTCTCAGAAGCATGGCCTCAGAAAGCCACCGCAGCCCTCCTGCCCTCTCCAGGCGCTGGGGGGACGGTGCCATCTACGGAAGACAAACCATGCAGGCCGGCAGTCCTTGACGAGGGCCATGGGTGGCTCCACTCAGGGTGATTCTGGGGCTGCCACTTCCCTGATGCCCTACTGCTCGTGTGGGCCTGGAGAAGGCACCCAGATGCCCGGGGCTCGGGGTCTCTGTGCTCTGCCCACATGTGCACATCTGCTCTGGACGCTCCGGCTCTGGCTGTCACCTCCCGGGTGGAAGGGAACCCTTTCCCCAGCTGCAAACACCTGCTCAGTCCATGAAGGACTCAGCGGTGTCTCAGTGCTCTCACCGAGCCCTGCACCATTGCTGGTTTGTACCCTCCTGGAATGGCAGTAGGGTGGGACGTGCCCAGCTCACGACGAGATCACGGGGTCTTTGAAATGACAGGTGATCCTGCCCATCCAGCAGGAAAAAAAATATATCACAGACATGGGGGGTCAAAAGAGGTTCCAGAAGGTCTGTGTTCTGACAAGCCCTACCTCTGCCCAGACGAGGTCCTGGCACACAGTGAGCACTGAAGACACATCTGTTGAACGGATCACATGGGAGGCCCGACTCCCACCCTCCTGCCGCGGAGGCCAGAGCCCTGCAGCACACTCTAGGGGCCACACAGACGGTGGCTGTGTCCACAGGGGGCCCTCTCTAGCCAGGACGCTGCCTTTTTAGTCTCCTCCTGGGCAAAAGGTGCCCACCCTCTCCATTTCAGGGCTGGGAGGGGTTTGTAATCAAGCCCAAAGCCTTTTCTTGACAGGGGCGGGCAGAGGACCAGAGAGGGGCTATTCACCAGCCCAGGCCTCCTCACGCCAAATGCAGAGGCCCAAGAACTCCAGGACTCAGCTCGGCGCTCCCTGATGTCCACAGCGACCCTCACGTCCACCGCCCATACCAGTGTGGCCCTTCTCCCCGGCTCCACGTCACAGCCTCCTGCTGCAGCCGGCCTGAACTGCTTACTTAGACAAACAGGGAAAGAAAGCGGCCACGTGATGGCTAAGGTTTCCTTGACCAGGGACAGACACACACACACACACACACACACACACACACACACACACACACACACGAGCCACTCGAAGCAAGTCAGGTGGTCATGCAGCCCCGCAGGAACGGGGCTGGGCCAGCTCAGGTTTCTGTGTCTCTGAAGGACAAGTGACCGGCTGCCTTTCCTCACCCAGAAGAACACCCTCTCCAAACACTTGTTTTCTGCTTCCTGGACGTGCCAGGGACTTGCTGGATGGGAAGCCCAGTGGCGTGGGGGGAGGGAGGGGGACAGGGGAGGGGGTGGTGCACACACCCAGCCAGCCTGGCCTCTGTCTGGTGTTTTCCTTCCGCCCTCCCCACCCAGAGGGCAGATGCCTGCTGGGAAACTGTGGCCGCCCAGCCGCTCCCGGCTGCAGGGAGAATCCCAAGGCCCAGCACGGGGGCTGCACAGGTGGGGCGCCAAGGCTCAGGGAGGAGTCCCGCGTGAGCCAATGCCAGAGCTGTCAAGGCATTGTCAGAGCAGTGGCTTTGCAGCTGGACTCCACAGCACAGCCCCAGGCTTCCGGGGGATGAAAGAAGGGTAGGAGAAGGGGGTGTCCAGTCCAACTCAACAGGAGCCACCCTGCCTTTGCTCTGTTTTTGGGAAAGGTCTTGAGGACTCTTCCAACATTGGGGGTCTGCGCCTCACATACTTTCCCAGAGTGGCAGGCCTGTCCTCACAGCCTGAGACTGGCCCACAGGGGCAGCAGGATGCCACATGTCTTGCCGGGCAGAGCTGGGACCCAGCTCCGGGCCGGCAGCAGAGGGCAAGAGGCAGGGAGAGCACTGTTCTGTCGCTGCCCCTTATGAGGCCAGGTCTAATGAGGGTCTGCAGCCAGTGCCCACCCTGCCCTGGCCTCAGGCCTGACACCCAGGATCCCGAACCCACTGCAGAGGCATCTCAGGAAGGCCACAAGCAAGTAAGAGGTGTGGCCAAGAGTTCCCAAGTAAACACCACTTCCCACCAGGCCCTTCACAAGTGTGACCTCACTGAATCCCCACAAGGACCCTGGAGGCAGGGAGTACTGTCGCCCATTGTACAGATGAGGGAATCCAAGCACGGAAATAAACGTTAACTAACCTGCAGGTCACAGTTGCAGGGGGAGTGAGGACTTGAACCCAGAGGCTCCAACTCTAGAGTCCACGTTCTTCGCCAACCCCACCCCACCGTCCCAGGGTGCACAGGGCGCCCGGGTGGCCCCAGGGAGCCCCACCGCGTGGGCTCGTGCATCCAGGCATGTGAGGAAGCAGCTGTGAGGTGAAGGGCTCAGGGGTGGGTGGGGGAAGGTGGGGAAAGGGAGACCCCTGGGAGGCAGAGAAGGAAAGAGCGCCCCAAAAGAGTGGGAGAGCAGAGGCCAGGATGGGGAGCCCTGGGGGGGGCAGCGAGAGGGGAGACAGGACAGTGGGGCAGAGGGCAGGAGGGAGGAGGTTGGGAGGGCGACAGAAAGAAAAGGGGAAACAGAAGGAGCAAAAGGAAGGGAGAGGCGGGGAGTGAGCCACAGAGAGGCGGGAGGAACACAGAGGCCAAGAGCGTCAGGGAAGGACAGGGCAGGAGGACAGGGTGGAGGGGAGGTCAGGGAGGGAGGGGCCGAGAGAGCAAACCCACCCACCGAACATGAAACACCTAACAGGAGATGACAAATCAAATGGGAATTACTGCGGTAAAAACATAATTAGAAACTTGATTGAAGTTAAACAGAATTTACATAACACTGCAAATTAACTTTACACGGAAACCATTCACTGAGAAGGCAATGACAAGGCATTTCATTAGTAATCTATATTTAAACAATAGGCACAATGGAGCCTTCTGATGAGGAACTTGGTGCCTTCCACGGAGCCAGTGCCAAAGGCTGCGGAAAAATCAAGCACAGTGGGTGCTCCAAGCGGAAGTGGGCAGGGCCCAGGGCACGATCCCTGCGCCTGCTCCATTGTGCGCCCTCTGGAGGAGGGTAGGGCGGGAGACGCAAACAGGCCAGATGAGATTTTGGTGCCAGTTATGTCCTTGACTTGCTGTGTGGCTGTGGGCAAGTGTCTTACCTTCTCTGAGCCTCCAATGAGGAGGCTGGAGGCAGTTTACAAGCCCGGATATTCTAAGAGAGCCCAGGAGTCCGTAGAGGTGGGATGCGCCCGGTTCAAAGCCGCTCCTTGCCAACTTGTTAGCTGTGGCATCATGTAAGCATTTTCCTCCCTGCCCTGGGTCACCCATCTGTTCAGTGGAGCTAAGTTCAGCCCTGCCCAACATCACCAAGGCAGTAGAAGGATTTAGGGAGCAAATGGGTGGGGACAGGCTTAAAGAACAGTGAGTCTAAAGGCACAGAATTACTGTCCCATAGCCTGGCATGCTAATGAGGTCACCCACGGCCCCCTGCCACTGACCTGCCACAGAGACATGCACACCCGAGCAGCTCCGCTCCCCGGTCCCTGATGCAGAGCCAGGGAGGCAACTGCCCCGAATCCCTCCCGAGGGAGAGGGAGCCAGCAAGTCCCTGCCGGGCTCCATGCGATTTTTTGCAAGGGGAAGTCTCCAGAGCCTTCTCTCCTGTCCCAGTCACACCAGACTGCACTCGCTCGGCAGACGGGCTGGACTTTGCTCCTGCGGCTCCTGTGGCCAGGACCCACTCTCCTCCCCACCCCCTCCGCGTCGTGCATGCCCTGTGGAGCACCTGCCTGGCTCTGAGCAGCCTCCCCTGGCTGAGCCGTGGCCATTCTCTCTGCTGGGCACCTGCTATGCTTGCCGTTGCACTGGGAGTTGCTGGTTCTTTACCTGTCCCCCTGCCCACCCCCTCTGGACTGCCAGCTGTCACGGTGGGGACCCTCCGTTGTCATCTCTGTACGCCCTGCCCTGAGCCCTGCACTTGGCACAACACAGGTGCTTAGCAAAAGCTGGCTGACCTCAGAGTGGTCGGGGAGACTTCCTGGAGAGGGTGGGACTGGAGCTGCACCCTGGAGGGGGAGAGGGCCCAGCACCTCTCACCTGGAGGGAGGGGTGAGTAGGCCCAGAGCCAAACCTCAGCCACAGCAGAGGGACAGCTCAGAGGCTCTGGGTATTTTTCCGGAGTCTCTGGGGTGTCCTATCCCGTGAACTATAACACAGGGCAGCTGCAGCTCCCAAAGTCACACTGCTGGAGGGTGGCAGAGCTGGAACTCTAACCCAGGATCGGGCCCCTGAGCACTGAAAGGGCGTGTCCAGGAGCTGGCAAGAGGCGGCAGCTGGGAGCTCCTGGAAGGCAGGGACCACACCTGATTCTCAGGGTCCCACCCAGCCTGAGCCCTGGCCCAGAGGGGACACTGCTGATGTTTGCAGTAGAGAGTGAGAGACAGACAGAGACACAGAGACAGAAAGCGAGGGAAGAGATCAAGCAAAAAGCAACACAGACACACGTGCACACAATTCCCGCCAAAGGCAGAGCTCCTCTAACTGGCAAGTGGGCGGCTGGGACACCCACTCATGGCCTAGGAGGACTGAGTTGCTTCAAGATAAAGGATGCGCGCCTGCTCAGGAATGCGACAGGGAGCTGTCGGTGCCCTTCCTGCTGTGGGCAGCACACGGGCTGCCACCCGGAGCCCTGTTTTCAGATGAGTGCTGCAGGCAACGGGGCGGTCCGGTGATCAGGAGAGCAAGGTGAGCGTCTCAAAAGCAAGTGCAAAAGTGGGCAGAGAGACTCCGCTGTGGTCAGGGAGTCTGGCCAGGAAGAAAGGGAGGGCCCAGACATGGGCTCACCCACAGCCCAGCCAGACACCCACGGGCCTTCGCCCTGCGTGGCCACGTGTGGGCACCAAGACGGTCTGGTCGCTTCTCCTCTCCACCACCTGCTCCTACTATGGCTCATTTACAGAGGCCTCTGAGCCTTTGTGTGTGCTGTTCCCTCTCCCTGCTTTGCCCAGCAATCTTCCTCGTCCATTTGGAGTCTGCTCTCTCTGTTCTCCTGCCTCCCGGCTGCACCTCCTACCCCCTTCTATGGGGTCTCCCTCCCACTAAGGGCCAGATGCCGGGTGACTCAGACTCCTGACCCTCTGAACTGCCAGCACTCCCGAGGTGATCTCACCAGCTTCATGGCTCCGACACGATCTACACATGACAACTCCCAAATTTATCTCTCTGGTCCGGGACCTCGCTCTGCCTTCCAGACTCATACATACAGCTGCCCACTCAGTCTTTCCACTTGGCTGTCTTGAAGGCATCTCGAACTTAACGTGTCTAAAACAGAACTGCTCGGTCCCATGGCCCTCCTGGGCCGTCATCACTGGCTGAGTAAATGCCCACCTCCATCCTACCACTGGCTCCTGTCCCAAAGCCAAGAGCCTTCCTTGACTGTCCCCATCTTTCTTAATCCACCACCTCTAGTCCCCCAGCAAGCCTGTCTGCTGGGTCTCTGCAATACAGTCAGCCTTCAGTGGCTTCTCATCTCCACCCGCCCCCACCGCCCACTAGTCCAAGCCCCCACCACCTCTGCTTGGATGTGAGCAGCAGCGTCCCAGCGACCTCTCTCTCCACGTTTGCCCATCTACAGGGGCGGATCCTCATGATCTCCGGTTTCCTCACTTCCCTCCAGCCACACGGCCTTCCCTGCCATTTCCTTGAATGGGCCAAGTGCACCCCTGCTCACTCCCTGGTCGCATTCAGGTCTCTGTTCAAATGCCACTTATCAGAGGCCTTCCTTGACCACCCTGTGTCAAAGAACACGGGACCCTACCCTGTCGACTCCATGTCCTTACCTGGCTTAATTTCTCTTCTTAAAACCTAGCACCACCTGACATACCATATATTCACTTTTTAGGTATTTACTGTCCGTGTCTCCCCATGACAATGTCCGTACCGTGAGGGCAGGGAGTTTTGTCTGTTTTGTCCCCTGCTGTAACTCCAATACTTCGAGCGTCCCTGACACAAGGACTTTCTCAGTAAACATCTGGGGAATGAATAAAAGAACAATGCTGCTTCCTCTTCCCTGAGTGTCTGCCTGTAGAATCCGCACTCGGCCCCTCCGCCCTTAGGTGACTGAGTTTGGCTGCGGGATCCTGAGTCTGCCTCCAGCGCACACACCACCCTCTCGGGGCTGGGCTAGATCTGCTCCATCTTTAAAAGCCAGCCCTAAGTGCAGGTCTGGCCAGTACGAGATTCGGTGAGTGTTTGATGAGTGAATGAATGAGTAACTGGGTGGTTAGAGGAATGGGTAGATGCATGGGTGGGTGGGTGGCTGAGCGGATGGATGAACAGATAGAAGGATGGCTAGAAGGACGGATGGGCAGGCGAGCAGATGGATGATGGGTGGGTGTGCGGGTCCCACCAGAGGCACACAGTAAAGACTAGTGGTTGCTTGGGCTCAATAGCAGGACTTTTCTGGGGAGGACGGGTCAGAGCAGTGCAGTGCGGTGAAAGTGTAGAAGCTGGTATGCAAATAGGATAACGCCAAGCTGCTCTGGTGTGGCCAGAGCTTGCTGTGTGGTCCCTGGCAGGCCCATTAACTTCCCTGTGCCTTGGTCTCATGGTCTGAAAATGCAGACAATAATTCTTGCCCGCAGCTGCCAGGAAGATCAATGTGGAGTTTCAAATGCTGCCACAAAGGAGACAACAGCCACATCTCCAATGAAACACATCTCTGGCTAGGTCTGCCTTCTCCTCTCAAGCCCTACCTGGCCCTGCTGACCTGTAGTCTTATAATGCTACCTACCCGCCAGGGGCTGGGACCCCTGGCTACAGCCCCAGAGTTCAAACCGAGCCAGGCTGCTGAGATGGCTTAACTCCAAATAACAACCACACGCACCGATTCACAGAATCCTCGAGAATCGCACCAAGTGGGGGACCTGAGCCCAGCACCCATTTTAGAGACAAACTCAAGCCCAGAAGCCGTTTGTGGCGGTGTGGGCAGAGAAGCCCTGTGGCCAGGGTGAAGAAGGGCTCACAACCTCAGGTCTGGTCTAGCCCCATCGCTTCCCAGCGGCCTGACCTTTCCTGCCCAGGTTTTAGGCGAAGGTGGTGGTGTGGCCCGGGCATCAGGGGTCTGGTGTTACCTTTACGGGTCTGGCAGCTCAGTGACGCAAGACGGCTCCTGTTCTCACACCCCTTGCAGCATTGGTCTGACGCCAACGGGCCTCCTCCTCTTCCTCCTGGGTACACGGAGAGAGACGGGACACGTGTGGGCAGCCAGGGAGACAGCCGCCCACTCTCTCCTACCTCTGTCCCCGCGGCCAAGCTAATCTCAGTGGCCTCTTGGGCCACTTAGGCACGCCCTGGGATGCCTGATTTATCAGAGTTGGCCGTGTCTTCCCTGCCCAGCCGCGCTCTAACAGGCAAGCCAATTCCTCCTAGAGGGATTTTTAAATATATATGTAAGTTTTGTTTCTTTGGGGGCTTGGGGACTTTGTGTTGTCGTCTTTCTCTTCTTGGTAAGAAAAGCAGAAAGCATCACCTTCCTGTGTGGCCCTGGGGTTAGGGTGACCGGGGAGAAGCTGTTGAGGGTATTTTTAGCTGAGCGTACAGAGCCCTTGCCACCCTCTCCTCTCTGCGCCGTGCCTGGCTTCGGGGAATTATCTCACACGGCCGGCCGGCAGCCACTTCCAAAGCCACTCTTTGACCCTGCCTGGATTCTTTCCCCATTATGAACTGCTCCCCAGATCTCCGACCAACCCTCGGAGCCATTCCACGCATGCGCACACCTCCTTGGGAAACCCAGCTGGCCCCCCTCTCCCCTCCTGCGAGGTTTAGGGCTGGCTGTTTTGCTTAAAACTGGTGGAGGAGGCCCAGACAGATTTGAAAACAGAAAAGAGCCCTGGTGATGATTTATATCGTGTCCCCTGAACCTCAGCTCTTCCCCCTATGCCCCGCATGATGCTTGGTTCGGAGCCGAGACCTACCTGTGTGATGACTTAATTAATAATTCACCTTCAACTCACTTTTTTTTTTAAGCTCCAATAAATCTGGCCTTGTCCAAAGCAATCATGTCCATGGAATAATTGGTTTGATAGGCTAGCTATATATTTCTAATACACCTTCATAAATTATAACCAATAAAATAAAAATGCATGCTCTTGTGGGTGCTACCTAATGCCAGAATCCCGTCACAGACTACCAGAGTTACGTGGGCCAAGCTCTGGCCAAGTCCCTGCTGTGCGTCACCCCTCGCGTTGTGCAGGAGGAGGAGGAGCACGAGACGGCTGGTTGGCTGGGGGGCCCGGAATCGGTAAGCACAGCAGGCCGAGGGAGGCACGGTGTGCCGGGAGCTCCTGCCACCGTCCTCTCTCCCCAGCACTGGGCGAGACCATTCCTAGTCCCACAGCTGAACTCTGCGGGGAGGACCCAGGCCGATGGGCACGGGGCCTCCTGAGGATGGAGTGCCCCAAAGGAGGGCTGCAGGCCGTGCTGAGGCCCAGGGTGCAGGATGACGTCTTTTCCCAGCATCCTCTGAGGTTCACCTCTGTCCGCCCCCCCAGGCTGCCCTCGTTGTTGTGGGTCCACAGGGCCGAAGGTTAATCTCCTTTCTAGGCAGACTTGGAAGCGCAGAACATGCCCCTGAGCCCTGCAACTTGCACACTCTGCCCTCAGACCCTGAGGGCTCGTGCGGTGGCCTCATGCCCCCTCTGGGCCTTGGTCCCCTGTATGTGCCTTGAGAGGCAGGCCCTGGTGACCCCAGAGGCCTCGCAGCTCTGGGGCCTCCCTGACGCTCTCTGTCCTCTCCTGTTCTGCCCACAGGTTGGAGACCCTGGCTGGGCCCCTGACCCGGTGCCCAGCTGCCTGCCCCCTCCTGCTGAGAACAGGATGTGGGTGTCAGGAGGTGAAGGAGAGTGTGGGGGTCGGGGCGGGGAGTGGCCTTGGGAGGGACTTCCTGAAGCCAGATCGGTTTACCACAGTCAGTTGGGCCCGGGACCGCACAGCTGTGAGTTATAAATGTCCCTGCCGTAGCCCAGGCCGAGAGGCCCTGCTGTTGGCGGAGGCGCCAGAGCCCACGGCGCCCACCCTGGGGGCCTCTGCAGTCAAGGGCACGTCCTCTCAGAGGCCCAACTGTCCAGACCTCATGACCTCCGAACTCTCTTGACTCCTCTCTGAAAGGCCTGGCATAACAAGGTCTAACACCGCCTTCCCCTGAGCACGCCTTGCCCTTCCAGGTGCGAAGCTTGTGGTTCCAGCTGCCCCAAGAGCTCCCAGAAGGCAGGGACCATCCGGAGCCTGCACCCGGTACCAACCTGGGGCTTGGCGCGCAGCCAGCCCCCCAGGGGCAACTGCTCCAGCTAGGCAGCCTGCTTCCCACGGCCCCACCCGCCCCCGCCTGCCTGCCAGAGCACACAGGGCAGGAGAGGGACCCACAGTGAGAGGGGCAGCAGGGCCAGGCTGGGAAGCTTAAGCTTCATGAGCTGCCTGGTCAGTCCCCCTCTAATCATAATAGTGATGAAACTGGTAATAATAATACATAACATTAAAGGACCTTGAGCTGTACTGTTCGAAGTACTGAATGTGAATTAATTCACTTAATCTCACCACAATCTACGAGGTAAGTACTGTACTTATTTTTACTAGATGAGGAAACAGAGAGGTTAAGAAACCACCCTGAGGACACACAGCCAGGATGTGAACTCAAACAGCCTGGCATTGATGCCGCTGCCAGCACTCTCTACTCCTCCCTGATACCACCCTGGAGGGGCCAGGAGAGTTTTCCTTCCCTGAGAGGCCTCAAAGGCAGCAGCAACCGAGGGCCGAGGCTAAGCAAGTCCTCCATGCTGAAATCATTCATTCACCCCACACACAGGCTCTAAGCAGGGAGCATTCAGATCTCAGCAGTACACAGGGGCCTCCTGTTTGCCTTGCCCTGCCCAGAGCACACTGGGGTCCTCTCCGTTGGCACAAGTGGGCACCACCTCGACTATCCAGGACTGGCCGGGGATGGGGGTGGGGTCCTAAAGATGGGTTGGGCCCATCCCAAGGAGACCCCAGCGGGGCAGGGGGAGGGGAGAAGGTCACACAGCATGCTTGTTGTCAACCTCCTCATTTTACAGTAAGCAAAGGTGGCTTGGAGAGCAGTGACTTCCCAGCGAGTGGTGACCCCATGTGAGGTCAGAGGCTACTCTTCTGGAGGGGCGGGGCAGTTTGCCTGCAGCCTGGGGGTGGCCAAGGCCTGGAGCTGGTGGGACAGGAGGGACAGGCTTGTCAGGCAGCAGGGGAGGAGGCAGGTGCCTTTTGGCCTCCTCGGAACAGTGCCTTTGTTTTCTCTCTTTGTTTTCCATCTGCTCACTCCAGGCTTCCCCTGATTGTGTGCAGGGTGATAAAAGGGCTGATGAGGGGAGATCTCTGGCGGCAGCGGGGTCGTGTCGCACAGACACTGCGGCGGCGGCGGGCGGGTGGCCGAGGGCGGCCCAGGCCTGGAACTGGGCTTGTCTCCGGCCGCACGGAGTCCTTCTCTGGGGGGCTCTTTGCATGTGGCTCTTGGAAGCCTTTGGCACAACCATCTCCCATTTTACAGAGGAGGAGACTGAGGCTCTGGGAAGCAGCAGCCAGACTGGAGCCCTGGCCCTCAGATTCCAGAGCCTCTGGGTTTCCACTGGGCCGAGGTGACCTGGCCCTAAACTCTCTGGCCACCAGACAACACCTGGGTTTGTCAAAGCCTTTCTCCCTTTCATTTGAGAATGGGCCGTTTTCAGACTGGCCAGGAAGAAAGAGAGCAGAGGGCCAGTTGGGATCTCACCTACGAAGGCCAGGGAGGTAGGCCCGCCAGGGGGTCCCAAGAAGTGACTCACCAGCATCTGGTCACTTGGTACGAAATGGGGTAGAGTCCGACTTTCTGGCCTCCCTGTAACAGAGTCCCCATGAAATTGCCCCTGGGAGGGAAATGACGCCTCTCTCATGGGCTAATGCTGACCGAGGGCAGGGCTGGGGAGAGGAGGGCATGACCCAGGGCACTGTCTGCCTGCTCATGTGAGGGGCACAGTTGGCCGGCAGCCAGGGACTGGCCCACCCAGCCCCAGGTCTCTGCTGGCCCTGCCCTTGTCTGCCTGGCCTCCTCAGACTCCCTCAAGTTCCAAGACAACTTCAGCTTCAGTTAATAGGTGCTACAAGCTACATCCATGTTCCATCTTAATTCTCTATAGATCATTATTTAAATCACTTTAAAACCAAGCACTTTCTTTTCACCTGGCCTCATCTAGAACAATATTACCTGTGAAATCATAGGTTTGATGTATTCATCGTATTTTTTCTAATTCACATGAAAATACATAATACTAAAATTTGAAATTCAGACCCTCACCCATGTCCAGGTAGCCCATAGTGTGCAAGGCCTAGCGGGTGCAGCCAGTCCTGGGGAGTCTCCATCTAGGCTGGGAGAGAGAGCCCAGGTGCAGTCACGGGGCTGGACAGGGAAGTAGACGGAGGAGGAGGTTTCCAGAAGGGCACACAGAGGGGCTCATTTGGACCACGGGCTCAGGTCAGGCTACCCCTTTCCTCTGTGATGGGCTGGAGTTTGATCCAGATAGCTCTTGAGTGGTAGATAAAGCCATCTCCTTGCAAATTCCCCTGACAATATAGCATGAAACAGTGGAATGAGCACTGGAGTGGGAGTCCAAACACCTAGAATAGCATCCCGTCTGTCACCATCTTGCTGGGAGATGCTAGGGCTCTCCGGGCCTCAGTTTCTCCAACTGCACAGAAACAGTGGCTGAGCCAGAGGTTCCTCCCAGCTCTATAGCCAGACTGCAGCCCCCGTGAACCCCAGGGGCATCTGAGGCTACTGGTAACCCCGGGCCTCAGACGGGCCCTCTAACCACCCACTCCCTTGACCCCTTCCTCCCAAACCTGACCGGGGCCCTTGGGGTGTGCAGGGGAGACGGGGCCATCCTGTGTGACAGCTATAAAATTAGATAATCAGCTAATCACCAGCAAATTAGCATCCCATCTTTACATAGAACAAATATAGTATTTACGTAAAAGTTGTTAGGAGTTTCTCTCTTTTTAATTAGCAGAAATAAATGCAAAATGAATGGTAATTAGGCAGCTGATGGATTCGGTAGTACAATTATGCCTGCAGCAGTGCCCCAGTCCTTAAACACTGCGTGCTCCGAGGAATCAGAGGAGCCTATTTATATAATTTATTTATAAAACAAAGTTAACAGGAACAGAGGGGCGAGGTCTGGGCACTGCTGGGGGAGGGGTTTTGGCTGCAGGGGCAAGGCCCGGGGAGGAGAGCGAGCTTCAGTGCCCAAGGAATGGGGGGAGGGGAGTTGCTCAGTGCCTGGCTGTGACAATGCACCACCAAGGCCCCCCTGTGTCTATTTCAGGCCGGGCATGTGTCGCTGGGAACGGCCTCCCTGGCAGGAAGCAGGCTGGGGCGTGTGAGGGGCTGGGAGCAGCTGTTCTTGTACTCCTATCTGCCTCTTTCCCTCCCCTGGTCCCCACCTCTCTCTCCTTTACTGGCCCTATACCTTCACTGAGCAATTCTCTGTGCTGTGCCCTGAGGTGTAGAAAGAAAGGAAATACTCTTCCTTTCCTCCAGGAACTCAAGGGAAACCAGATCCAGGAATTACGCACTCTTTCACAGCAGGAATAAGTTCTAGACCAGTGGAGGACCTGATGCTATGGGAGGTAGGACCCCAGAGGGGAGGCAGCCCAGAGGAAGAGATGTGAGTTGGGTTTTGAAGGATGCATAGGAGTTTTTGAGAAGGTAGAAAGTAGCAAAAGGACCTGTATGTGAAAATGCAGGGAGACGGCAAGTAGCATCGTGTGACTGGAGTGAGCCTGGGGCGTGGAGGCTGGAGAAGTAAACAGGGTCCTGGATGCCAGGCTAAGGGTTTGCATTTGATTCTAGAAGCCATGGAAAGGTCTGAATCAAAGGGGCAGGGCAGACCCTTCCTACTGACAGTTCTTTTCTTAGCTCCCCCTCCCCCACCCCGGAGCCAGAGAGAGGGCCAGGTCGACAGGCCATTAGAGGCAGCTGGTCCAGCTCAGCAGAGCGAGAGGCTAACCTGATTACAGGGACAGGAGGTCTGTCTGAGAGGGAGGGAGGAAGGGGGGCCACGCTGGGCAACTCCTGGGTCTCCTGAGTGAGGGGCCTGTCTTCCTGGCACACAGTCCCCTGTCTGGCCCCCCACCCGACTGCTTTGCCAAGTCTGGGGGAGGTGAGAGAGCACTGGCTGAGGGGCCTCGTCCCCTCCTCCCGGACTCCAACCCCAGCTCCACCACTGCCTGCTACTGTGACCTTGAAGAGCCACTCCCAGCTCTGGGCCATACATTCTTGTCTCCAAAACAAAGGCTTGCACTAG
Source organism: Avahi laniger (assembly GCA_963575035.1). Classification (NCBI taxonomy): domain Eukaryota; kingdom Metazoa; phylum Chordata; class Mammalia; order Primates; family Indriidae; genus Avahi; species Avahi laniger. The sequence goes on from CAUYSK010020857.1 coordinate 26,699, forward strand.
AAAGGCGGGAGGCAGCGAATCTGGCCCCAGCCCCATCCCGTATAGCACAGTTAAGGGCATGGGTTATCAAAACTTCTAGGAATTTGGGTGGGGCAGGCACTGTCCAGTCTGCCACAGTCCCTGCTGCTTCCCCTGCCGAACCCCAGCCCAATTCACAAGCTTGCGTGGTATGCTGCGTGACCACCTGGGCGCGGGCGGGCAGAAAGCTCGGGGCGGGGAAGGCTGGTGGTCAGAGCAGGTTCGGTTCCCCGTCATTTGTAACCCTTGCAGGACGAACACAGGAGCCTCCGCTGTACTCAGGGAGCAAAGCGAACAAGCAGTCCTTCCCTGCCTCCAGCAACTGCCCTGACTCAGTCTGCCGGCCTCTAAATGGGAACCACAGTGCTGCCCACCCAAGCCCCGGGGTCATTAGGAAGCTCAGAGAAGTCTGTGCACATGGCAGTGATGTGAAAGTCAAAGCCCTCGGTAGTGGTTCAACCGTGACTTTGAAGACCGCAGGCTCTGAAGGATTTCACAAAGGGAAGTTTCGCACTCCCCAGCGTGGACAGCTCTCAAACCTCAGGAACCTCCCTTTAAAAAAGTCGTGCTCAAATGTCTTTCAGCAGCTTCGGCAAGGTCTAGAAACGGTGTCTGAGCTGCTACCTGCTGTCACTCTCTGGAACACGTTCTGAACTTGTAAGGGAAGACAAAGATCACACCGCACCGCATCTCTGCTCTGTAAGTTGTGCTCCTGCCTCTGGCCAAAATCAATAGAAATTTCCACTATGATTGTTTCACCAGAACAGAGGCCAGGCCCCTTGCAATGACATTCCACCCCTGACGGGCGCCGAGGATGTCCCTTCATCGCAGACCTCAGCCCCAGCTCAGGCAGCAGCTGAGCGTGGGTTGGGGCTGGGGGCGCAAGTAGGGGTCTGTGGCTCTAAGTGCCGCTCCAAAGACAAGCCTGGTGCTATTCATCAACTGGTTTTCAGGGCTGTGAGAAATCAATGGCATTTGTGCTGCAAACTCATCATTAGGACAGGAAAAACTCTGCAATGGAATTGATTTGTTTAAATATAATAACACAATTTAACAGAGAACCGTGGGGGTGGGGAAAGGACCAAAGCAAACAAAACCCAGCTCGGCAGCTCAGAACGGGGAGATGAACCAGCCCTGAGAAATCTTCTAACATGGCTGCCGAACCCTGGGATCGCCCCTGCCTCCCCCAGGTCGCCCCACCGGCAAGGCTAGAGTGGGCACGTGCTGTCACTGGGGGGGAGGCGGCTAGAGCCTGGGCTCAGAAATGCCCTCAACAGCCTGTGGATGGGCCCTGAGGCCTGGCTGGTGGTTGCTGTGTTGTTCTTGGAGGTGACTTTGCTTGGTGAATATCAGTTCAACCCAACAAACTTACTAGGCATCCGACTAATTTATTCCTGTGGGGCACACAGGAATAAATCCCAGCCCCAACTGCGTGGGGATGGCGTGGATAGAGTGACAATACGAGGCCAGGGAGGCCTGGCTTCCTCGGGTCTCAGGAGACATGGGAGGGGAACGCTAGGCAGGTTGCAGACAAAGAGGGAACATTGGGGCAGAAATAGAAGGTCCCTTCAAAGGCCCAGGAATATGGCCCTCATCTCAAAGATATGGTACCTGCCTGCCCTGATTATGATGATGGATGGGAGCTAACTTCATTGATCCTTAAAATGTTCTAGGACCCTGCAAACACTTTGTATGTGTTACTTCATTGAATCCCACTAGCCTGTGAAGGAGGGACTATTGTTACCCACATTTCACAAACGATACCACTGAGGCTCAGAGAGGTTAAGTGACTAACCAAGGTCACACACTAGTAAGTGATGGAGCTGGACCAGACCCCCATATTTATGAGCCCAGAGCATGTGCACCCACCACTGCACCCTCCTGCCACCCGTGGGGCTTGGCCTCTGTGTGAGCTGGGGAGAGAGAGCTCCTGCCCTCTGGGAGCCAGGGCACGAGATGCACAGGGCAAGGAGTCTGTGAAGGGCCCGGAGTGGGCAATGCATCCAGGTGGCGTCTTGGTCACGGGCTCTGCTGTGGGCTCAGCCCCGCATGCTGGGCGGGGCTGGAGCACTGACTGGGTAGAGCTGGGCCGGGCACTCAGGGTGCCCCCAGACCCCCACACAACCTTAGGGCTGAAGTCCTCAGGGAAGGCCCAGGCAGCTTTGGGCAGCCTCGCTGAGTTCAAGAAGGGCCTTACCGTCGGCCTCAGAATACCGACTTTATTCACCACAATGGGGGCAGCCGGGGAGGGCACCGGAGGAGGGCTGGGAGGGTTCCAGTAGTCCAGGGGCAGGAAGATGGTGAGGCCTGGCTGCCAGCGGGGGAGGATGGGTGAGGGGCCACTGATGCAGACCTGGTTAAGGGGGTTGAATCAACTGTCGGCTGCAGGGGTTAGGGAGAGGGAGGTGTCAAGGACGACGCAGGCGTCTTCCCCCAGCCCTCTGGGGGCTCGGATGCCCAGCTTTGCTGAACCAGCGGCTGCCTGCATCAATACGAATTGACCCAGGAGCCCAGAGAGCCCTGGGCCCCTCCCCCAGGAAGCCCCGACCTGCAGGCTGCCACCAACTCCACTCTGTCCCTCTGCTGACCTTTCTCCTTTGTCAGCAGTGCACTCCATCAATGCACCGAAAGGGCCAGTGCTCTCTCTCCCAACTGCCCGGGCCAGGGCTGGGGGCAGGGGCTCCCACCACCCTCCCTCTTTTAAGGAAGAGGTTTCCAGAATGTCTCTGGAAAGCTGGGAGCAGAGCTGCCAAAGCCCTCGGGGCAAATGGGGAGACTGAGGCCTGGTGAGGGGCAGCTCAGAGTCCATCAGCCAAATGTAGGCACAGCCCTGGGCAGAGAGCCCACCAGGCTGGCCCCATACCCCTCCTGCCGGCGGGGGGCGGGGGGAGGGCAGGCGGAGAAGAGGAAGTGGAGGCGGCGGGCTGGAGCCAGGCCGTGGTGGAGGATGGGCAAGGATGCTGGGGGTGGGTTATGAGGTGCGGGAGGGGGCCAGCCCAGACTGCACCAGCAAGCACCCCTGCCAAGGGGGGATTCAGCAGGCTTAGGAGTGGGGCCAGTGAATTCAGACAGGCGTAGCATGGCCAACCATCCCGGTTTGCACAAAAGAGAGAGGTTTCTGGGATGCAGAACTTTCAGTGCTAAAACCGGGATGATCCCCCTTGCAGGGCTGATTCTGAATTCTGGCTTTCAGTTCTAGCACTTTCAGACTGTGTGTGACTCCTCTGTGCCTCAGTTTTCTCCGCTGGAACATGGAGCTTATGGTACGCCTGTGTGTGGTTGTCGGGAGGGCTGAATTAAGCAATGTCTGTAAAGTGTTTACCATCCAACACAGCGTCTCGTGCTAATCCTCCAGCCAGCGGCAGGTGGCTGCTGTTACTACTCGCAACTGCTACCACGCTACAAGTACCAGCGACACACACCAAACGCTCACCCTGTACCACACGCTCTTCCAAGTGCTGTACACACGTTGCTGATTGAATCCTCACGATACTTAGGGACCACCACCATCCCCACTTTGGGATCAGTAAATTCAGGTGTGGGGGGTCGAGCACTTGCCCCGGCACCTGCCGAGCTCAGAGCCCTGAAGAACACTTCTTTTTCCACTGAACTGGCCCCAAAGCCGGGGGCGTGGAGGCCAATGTCAACATGACTCTGGTCACACTGACCCAGGGCAAGACCTGGACATGCAGAGGCGGGGCAGGCATGGCAGGCCACTCTGGAAGTGCACTGGGAACGGGGAGATTCCCCCCATTTGTGGGGAGTCCGAGTCTCCAGTCCTCAGCCTGGGTCTTCAAGACCTTCCCTTTCTGGTCCAAACACATCGATCTAATTTATTAGGCGCCCAGGGTGTGTTTACACAGCAAGAGGAAGGAAAGGCTCAGGATGTACACTTGTCTCCTACCGGCCGCAGGGGCTCAGCCCCGGACCAGGCACGTTTCGCACATTGCCTCAGTTCATGCTTGCAGCAGCACGGCAAAGACAGATCACCATGCCCATTTCCAAAATGAGAATACAGAGGCCACACAGCTGGATGTAAACGTGTCCCACCCCAAAGCCTGGGCTCCCCTCTTGGTGCTGCTGTGACAGGATGAACAAGAGCAGGAGGGCAGGAGGCCACACTGTGTATGTCCTCGTCGGGCATGGAGCGGGATGGGAAGTCAGTGCTAGGAACTCTGAGGGGAAGGGACCCAAGCACCCAGGGGCAGGGTGGCCAGTCTGGACAGACACTGCACCCAGGGAGGAAGGGGGACGGAGGCCAGGGTTCAAGGCAGGGACCCATCACCCTGACACCTAGGGCAGGTAGGCCTTGCAGAGGCCCCTCTGTATCAGAAGCAGAGCATGCCCACTCCTGCCCCAGGCCCTAGGAAGTCCTCGGCACAAGGAACTGCAGGCTCGCAAAGCAATTAGCTCCCAGCACCCAGGAAAAAGGTCGCTGAGGGGGCAGGCAGGCGCTGGCAGAGCAGGGGCCCTGGGAAGCTGGGCCCGGTTATTTTTAGCATCTCGATTCAAGAGGGAGGAGGCCTTCCTCTCCACCAGGTAAATGTCAGCACCACTGGCTGCCCCAGCCAATTAAAGCAGCTGGAGCTGAGGAGCGAAGACAGTGACTCGGCCCTCCTGCTTCTGTTTTGCTCGCCCGCAGCTGCGCGGCCGCCGGCCTCCTCCCTTGACTCACATGCCTCGTGGCCCCGAACAGGAAACACTGGCTTGAGCCAAAAAGGAGCTTGATCAGGGGCCTGGATCCAGGGCTGGAGTCCTGGCTGGGCCATGTGACCCTGCCCAAGGGTCACGCCTTCTCTTTTCTGACTCTAATTTCCCTCTAGAAAACCGGCCCCCACTAAAGCCGCCTGACATTATGAGGGTGACATGAGTCAGGGGTGGTGAAGAGGCTTTGAGATAAGGGAGGTTCGCCAGCCCCTGCTGTGGGGTGGTTGCTTTATTATCCCAGAAAAGAATCCTGGACTTCCCGAGCAGGAACCCGGGCCCGCCCCGAGCTGACAGGGCCTGAGCTGGCCGCCGTGCAAACTGCTCGTGGGGGGAGGTTTGCGCAATTCTGGGTACTCAGAGTCCAAGGAGCCTGTGGCCGCTGCTCTGCTGATAGGAGAGGCGTGAGAGAGGGGCCACTGCGGGTCAGCGGAGGTTCAGCAAACACAGATGGGGCTGTGCCCAGGGCTACGGAGAGGGCCACACCCGGAGGGCACCAGGCACCCACAGCGCCGCAGCAGACTGCAGGCCCGGCACAGGCCCTCAAAGGGGCGCCTCCTCCATGTCAGGCTCTGAGCCGACCACAGCCTTGGGGAGGCCCAGCAGGAGGGAAGGAGGCACAGTCGGTCACAAGGAAGAGTAGGGAAGCAAATCTCTCAGGGCGCCCCAAACTCTCAGCTCTGAAGGTCTACCTGGGAGCTAGATCCTTAGCCCACAAGTGTGTCTGCCCCAGGGCCTCAACCCCATTCTCCCAGGCTGGCCCGGCTGGCAAACCCCAGGCATCTTAGGTCAACTCTCCCCAGCTGGTGACAAGCCCTGGGGCCGGTGGCAGCTGCCTAGGCCAGCTGCCCACCAACTCCCAGGGAGCCTGTCCTCCCCTCAGCCGAGATCCCTGGCACCAGCCCACACCTCCCGAGGGCGGGCCCTTCCACAGAGCCACTGCCCTGCTGCCGGAGGGTGGGGCAGTGATCTGCTCAGGGACACTCAGCAAGTTAGAAGCAAAGTGCAGCCTCCTCCTTCTTCAGACATCTGGCCTGCAGGGGGCGTCTGCAGCCTCATTTCTCTCCCTGCACAGTCCTGGCACTCCACACAGCCCTACTGATGTGCCCCTGCCAGGGGCTGGGCACAGCAGATCCCTTTGCTTGGAGCTTTCAGTTCAGTTCACAGTCTGGTTCATTCTTCAGGGCCCAGCTGGAGCTCTGCCTCCTCCAGGAAGCCCTCCCGTGCCCTCGAGTCCCTCAGAGCCCCTGGACCCTTGCCCTGGGTACCACACATGCTGCCTTGTGGCCAGCCACCTCCCAGACTGCAGGCCGGCTGGGCACTGTGCTGTCCCTTGGCAAAGTGGGCTGAGGGGAGGCAAAGGGGTGGCCCCTGGCTTCCTAAGTCCACTTTCCACTGGTCTGGGTTCTGGGTGTGGTCCCTGCCCCTGGGGCCTGCAACCTGGGTAAAGGGATGGGAGGAGGAGCCCTAATGACAGCAAGCCCCGAGCAAATGGAGCTCCCTGGAGCCAGGTCTGGGGTGTCCTGTGCACTTCTCAGGCCCACTTCTGGGTGGATCTGCACAGGTCCCCAGCATGTCCTCAGCCCCTTGGTGCCAGCCTGACTTTCTGCAGACAATGCTATCACTACCGCTGCGGTCCCCGCCCCTGCCAGCGTCCACACCCGCTATGCTGCCAAAGCAGTTCAGGGAGGCAGTGCACTCCTCAGAAAGCCTGGAGTGCCATGCTGGGTTACTTCGAGGTACCTTCCCATCGCTGGGCCTCAGTTTCCCCATCTGCAGCCATGAGTGGGATGGGCCAAATGATTCCTAAAGACCATTGCTACCCCATGAAAGGCTGCAGGTTTGCTACGATTCCAATAAAGATGCCACCCCTGCAGCTCTGCCGACCCCTCCAGCGTCTGCTCCCTCGCTGCGAGGTCACTGAGGCTTCGAGCTCCAGGCCCTGGCCCAGGAGAGGTGTCTGGGCTGCTGAAGAGGGCCTGCTGGAGCACGGAGGCCGGCCAGCCGGGGTGGACAAGCGCCTAGCCCTGCTCTCCCTGCTGCCGCAGTCCGCAGGTGAGCCGAGTCTCAGTTTGGACCATACCTCGCGTTGGCATAAGCTTATAGGCTGAGACCAGCCCTCCTGGCTTTCATGGAGGAACTGCCCCTGCTCTACAGTCCCTTTTGGCTCCCCGCTCCCTGCAGGATCAAGGCCAAAGTCTGTGACCTAGCCTTTGAGGCCCTTGGGAGCTACCTCAGCTCCTGCTTCCAGCTGTGGTTGAATGAATCTCCCCTCCCTCTCCAGCCGGACTGCCTTGATCGACCCCATCAAGTCATGCAGAGACCCCAGGAAGGCCCTACTCCTCCATCCTGTAGGAATCCAGCCCACCTTCCCCCTCCTCCAGGCAGTCTTCCCTGGCTGCCTCCTCCAGCATCAGGGACGTGCTGCTCCTCTGGCTTCTGTTTCATTGGCTGGGCCTCACTGGGCACCCAACCAGCAACTCTGCCCTGTAGACTCTGTGACCTCCACCTGGACCGGAGGCTGTGAGGATCCCCCAGATCCTCGACGATGGATTCACTATTGGATGCCAGTGCCTAGGGTGGGGCTGGAGCCCACGGAATCATTCAACCCACCCTGGGTGATGGGGTGAACAGATCACCCAGCAAACACGCCAGTACCTATGACATTGTGAGGTGGTGGGGAAAACACACACTACGGTGTCAGGTAAAACTGGGCTGAATCCCAGCTCCACCCATAGCTCCGTGACCCTGGGTAAATTTCTTAACCTCTCTGTGTTTGAGTTTTCTCATCTGCATGACAGGATAATCCCAGCTTCACTGGGTTGTTGACGCCCTTGAAGACTGCAGTTTGTGACCCCTGACCCGTCCCAACTCTCTAGTTTTACAGGCCAATAAAATAGCTGTTCAGAGAGGAGCAGCAACTTGTCCAAGGTCACTCATCGGGTCTGTGGTGAGACTGAGGCTGGAACGAAAGCCCTGTTCAGTGGGCCTGCCGGCCCAGCAGCCCTGCCCTGCTTACCCCGAGGGGGCGCTGACCTCGGGCAGGAGGGAGCAGTGTGTTGCGGGCTATTTCCAGCTCCAGGCTGGGGTGGGGGCGGCAGGGTCAGGGCAGGCAGCAAAGGCTGGGGGCGGAGGGGCCTGGGCTGCAGGCAGCAAATGCGGCCCAGGGAGGGGGTGTGTGCATTCTCAGCTGGCGCCGAAGACTGATAGGCATGCCACATGAGGACCCTGGAATCCCAGCTCCGTGTGGCCACAGGCTGGGCCCCGGCCAGGCCCGCGGTGAGCTCAGCTTGGCATTCAAGGTCTTTGCAGCCAGCCCCAAACCTGCCCTTGTAACCCTGGAATCTGCTGACGGACAACGTATGGTGTGTGTGCTGGTGGCCAGAAGCCACACGCCAGGGGCTGGAGGAGCTAGTGAGGGAGGGAGTGTGGCCTTCACCTCGGGTGGCTGCCCAAGAGCTCTGGGCAACAGCTGTGCAGGATCCCCGCAAACGAAACCCAAAACTAGCCCAATTCTAATCCCCACTCTCCTCCTCCAACTTTTCCTAAAAGACCTGTGTGCCCACAGCCCTGGGGTCCACCCCATCCCTCACTCCTTCTGCTGCCACCATCGACGCACATGCTAGAAAGTGCCAGCCCCGCTCGAGGCGTTGCTGCTGGGATTCACACGACTTCCTTCGTTGAATCCTTCACAGCTCGGCGAGGAGGTTGTCATTCTCCTCGCTGTAGAAATGAGGACACGGGGCATAGTGATGTCAAGTCACTAATCAGAATCCACAAAGACAGGAATGGCAGAGCTGGAAAAGCCCCCAAGCCTAGGCCCAGAGCCTACACCCCCAGTCATACCAATGCCCTCCACATTCACCCACCAACAGTGTTCTGAGTGTCTTTTGTAAAGTGCCAGCCTCGTGGGATGGGTGGTCACAGCCCTGATGTGACACTGTTTACCTGTGGCCAGCCTCTGCTGGCTGTGACAGCCCAGGCCAGATCGGCCAGGTGCCACCCTCTGCTGCCACTATCTACACTCCTGCCTGGCGTGGGCCTGACCTCAGCCCAAGGGATTGGGGTGGGGTTGCACCTCTAATCCTCTGTTTTCCCATCTGGCAAATGGGAATGGGCCTCTCCAGGGTTGTCTAAGGGGTCTGATGGGGTGTGAAAGGGCTTTGCACACTGCAGAAAACTCTACCATGCAAGAGGTCATTGTAGCTACTGGAGGGGTAACAGAGCAAAGGTCAGGAGAGAGGAGCTAGGGTCAGAGAAGGCTCCGACCTGCAGGAGTGAGTTTGCCAAGCAAAGATAGACAGGTAGGCAAGGGGCAGCCCAGACAGAAGGCTTTGCAAATAAAACACAGAGCAAACTCCCCCTGACACGGTCCCTCCATTGCCCAGCCTGGTGGATTTGGAAAAGCACAAAAAAAACAGGTCACCAAGGTATGTAGGGACAGGGCTGGAACGCAGATCGGGGCAGGTCAGGGGAGCCTCGAATACCACTGCCTGATGAGAGGGGCTGCGATCCCACGCTGGGCCAGACTGCTTGGGACAGGCTGGATGCTGGCACTGCTGAGCCTTCTGCTACAGGGAGGAGGGTGCCACTTACTTCCACCAGTAAGTAACTGGTGGAACCTGCACACGAACTCAGTTCTTTGCACTTAAACCCATGATTGCTACACTTAATTCTAGGCAGAGTTGGCCTTATGGCCAGTTGCACAGGGCCCTAAACTTAGAAGGACCCTAGGGATTAAGGGTTTCACCATCTTGAAATCCTTAATAATTTATAAACGGGCTCTGCATTTTCACTCTGCTCTGGGCCCCACAAATTACATAGCTGGTCCTGATTCTAGGAGGTTCTGATGGGCACTGTTGGGTGTGGGCATGAAGGTCCATGAATGAACTTGGCTACTCTGGACTTTGCTGGCACTGGGCCCTCTGCTTAGTCTTCCTTTTGCCTCCACGTCAACCTAACAAATTTCTCTTCTTCTCCAAGTGCAGCTTAACTGTCACCTCCCAGGGATCCTTCCCAGATTTCCTCCCATAGGTTCCACGGACCCTACGCCCATGCCAGGCAGAACCCCAGCTCCCTGCGCTGTGGTCCCACACCCCAACCCTTTAGCAGGATAAAGAGCCTCCTAATGGGTGTGCACAAGTGCCCACCTCTCCCGAGGCTGGGGCTCCTCCAGGCCTCCTGGGCACCCCAGAACCTCCTGCCGGCCAGCTTTCCAAAGACAAGCCTAAGGGTACTTTGCAAAGGAGTCTTGCAGAGGAATTTACTAGATCATGCCAGATAGCAAGCCCCAGACAATAACCCACCTTTTTATTTGCAAGAAAATGGCAAATATTCCTGGGAATACTAGACCAGGACTAAAGCTCAGATAATCCCAGGAGCCTCCTTGGGAACCCCATCCAATTTGGGAAGGAGGGAGGGGAAGGAAGAGGAAGTCTTGAATCTGGGGCTGCAATATGGTTAATAAACACCCAGTTCTGGCTCTGCCACTTCCTGGCTGAGTGGCCCACCCTCTCTGAGCCTCAGTTTCCCCACCTGCAAAGTAGGTATTAATGACCTGTCCCTGAAGGGAGATCACTGGGGAAAAGAGCATTAACACAGTAAACTCTGGCATCTGACAGCCTGGAGCTGAAGCCTAGCTCCAACACTTAGGAACAGATGTCCTTGAGAACCTTACTTACCCTCACTGTGCCTCAGTTTCCCCACCTGGTAATTGTTCAGTAAGGTTTCCTTCTGGGGGGATTTAGAGAGCTCACGTAGGCAATGTGCCAGTCCCCTGGCAGGGAGTCTGACGTAGTTGGTGTACCAAAGCTGGGTGCCACCAACTCCCAGCTTCCTAGGAGTCAACAGGGAAAGTACAGATGGGGGATGGGACAGAGATGACACAGACCCCACCACCTTGGAGAAGGCAGATATGGTCATCTGTGGTGTCCATGATTCAGAGGGCGCCCAGGCCGCAGGAAGCCAAGATAGAGTCCCCAGGGCATGAGGAACAGGGACAGGAATGCCCCTAGTACGCCCACGCCACCCACAACCTGCTTTCTTCTCATGAGAAAACAGCTCCAGTTGTTGAAGGCCTGTGGAGTGCCAGAAGCTGTTCTCAACAATCTACAAGGATGGTCTCATGACCACCCCACAGAAAGCAGACAGCGACTGTTCCTGTTTTCAGATGAGGAAGCTGAGGCCCAGAGAGGGCAAGGACTTGTCTGTGGTCAGTCACTGGCTGGCCCTCAATCCCTGACAGTCGCCCTCCCCAATATACAACACGCAGAGCTCCCAGTGCCCCTAGAAGCTGCCGGAAGCTTTTGGAGGTGGAAGCCATGGACCCCCGAACTGCTCCTTCTCCTCAGAACACATCTCTCCTTGTACGTGCATGCGTGTGCAGCCTCGTGTGTACGTGTGAATACGTATGTCTGTGTGTAGTGCAAACACGCAAATTTATGAATGTGTATGAGCATGTGCATGCATGCAAGTGTATCTGTGTGCACACACGTGGCATGCAGAAGTGATGTCTGTGTACATATGTATGTGAGGGAGCATGAATTTGCATGTCTGTGTATGTATCTGTGCACACACAACCATTCATGCAAGTGAGTACATACATGTCCTGCCAGGCTCTGCCAGCCCCCCCACTGCTTCTGTCTCCCCACCCTGTAACTTACTTTGGGGTCACCTCCCCAGAATTTTTCCCTCTAACCTCTGAACCCTCTCCACCCTGCTGTTACAGGGCTGCCACATCTCTTGGGATCTCTCTGCTTCTCCATAGAGCACAGAATGGGACAGGTCCCTTCACTGTGCACCTGATGTAAGGCCTGACATACAGTAGGTGCTTAATACGAGCTCGGGAAAATGAGCTGGGGGTGGAGGGCTGATGGGAAGAAAGACTTATCCAGTCATTACACTCCTCACCTAGAGGGGGGCCCTGGCTGCCATCTCAAAGGGACCCCGAAGGCCAGCCCTGATTCAGGCCGTATCACACCACAAATCGGTTATGACCCCGGAGCAACCAGGAGCCCCCGTAGCCTTGTAAAAGTCCCCCTGCCTTTGCCTTGAGTTGGGACAGGATCCAGCACTTCTGGGGACACGGATGATGCTGGAATCACGACCTCCCCGCCCCTGATCGCAAAGCCAGAGGTGGAGCAGCCAGGGGTCAGGGGCCCCGCCAGGTGTGTGCACCCAGGGTGAGTTATTCTCCACCACGAGCTCAGGGTCTCACCTGTACAGTGGCGGTGAGCACAGCAATGACCTCACAGGTTGCTGTGAAGATGAGAGAGTAACTGCTGTATTTTGCACAGTACCCGGAATGCAGTTAAGTGCTCATAATGTCAGAGGGTATTAGTATTATTATCATTTCCATGTACTAGATTAGAAAGCTGAGGCCCTCAGCAGTGGAGGGAGAGGGCCACCCAAGGCTGCACTGGGAGTGGGAGTTGGTGACAGAATAAAACCAAATGTCAAGTCCCAGGCCAGAGCACCCCGCTGCCCTCCACGGTGTGGCTTCCTCCCAGAGGAGAAGGCCCAGAAGAAGTGAGACATAAGTGAGACATAAGCCCCATCCCCTCCCCGGCTCTCCAGGCCCCTGAGCCAGCACCACCCACCCTGGGTGGCCTGTGCCCCTCTGTCCTGCATCGGTACGTGGGGCCAGCCCGTCGCTTACCTGCCAAGGCCTCTGTCAACCGACCAGGACTGGAGGCTGCTCAGAGCGTCAGGAGAAGGAGGCGGTGGCCCCAGCAGCCCTGCTATATGGGAGCAAAGCCGCTGAGTCCTGCGGGAGAGAGGACAGGGGACAGTTAGCTCCAAGCCCTGCTCCTGCGGGCAGCCCCCCACCACCTTCTCCACCTCCAGGTCCCACCTGTGCAGGCCCCTCAGGCCACCTCCTGGAAGGCCAAGCTGGCCCACCAACGTGGGGCTACCCTAGAAACTGGATGCTGCCCTCTCCACCCTTATCAAGGGCAAGCTCCTGACCATCACTTTTGAGGTCCCAAAACCAGCCCCCGCAGTGCCGCAGCCACCGCAGCAGCAGAAGCCACGCGGGCACGCCCACCGCTGGGCTCCAGACAGCCCGGCCTCCCAGGCCCCTCGCCGCCCACCTTGGCACACGCCGGTGCCCTGCTCGGAGCTCTCTGTCCCATTTCTCTGCCTTTCAAAGCCCCACTGGCCGTTGAGACTCTGCGCAAACTGCTTGTGCGGAGCCCTCTCTGACCCGCCCCGCCTTGCGCTGTTCATTCCCCCAGCCGCCCAAACCTGACGGCCCACGCCTCCTCCAGCTTTCTTTCTACAGGCTGTGCCCTCTCTGGGCAGAGCCCCTGGACTCCAGGAGTGAGGTCTAGCTTATCTGTCTGTCCTCTGAGCTCGTTAGCCAGGGCAGCAGACACTGCTTGACGGAGGAATGAATGAATGATGAACGGTGCAATGAAGGTGTGCAGTGAACACACCGAACAAAATGGACCGTCTTGAAGTCAGGAGGCCCGCTGAGATCTCCACGGCCTCTCCACATCCCCCCTCCGCTAGATTCTAGAATACAGGGGGTCAGGTTGGTGAGAGCAAAGAGACGGGGAGAGGTTGATACTTTTCTCTGACATTTTACAAATGAGAAAACTGAGGCCCTGACAGGGGAAGGGTTTCTCCTGTGGCCAGAGGCCAGGCTGGAAGGAGAGCCCAAGTATCCAGGCCTGCCTGCTGCCCAGAGCTCTCAGGGCGGAGGCTGCGTCTGCAGCCCGTCAGGGGCAAGGCCAGCCGGTCAAGGCAGCGTCTGGGCAGGGAAGAGAAGGCAAGGGGAGGCCCCTGGGGTGGACAAAGTCCAGCAGGAAAACCCACACTCAGAGCAGAGCCACCGGGCTACTGGCCCTACCTTCCCCAGCCTGAAGGCCCGAGACTTGGGGCAGCCAGAGGGGACATCGCAGGGAGCCCCTTCCCATGTCCACTGCTGCCCAGGTCAGAGACACCCCTCCAGCCTCCCAGACACTGCTGGTGGGGCACACACTAGCCCCTGCAACCCACTTCAGAGTACAGCCCGGAGGCATCTCCTGCCCTGCAGCCTGCGCCGTGACCAGGGGCTCCAGAGCACAGAAGTGTGCGTTTGCACACCAGAAGACGGTGCTGGAGTGCTCACGGCGGTGCTCCTCCTAGCAGCCCCAGCAGGAAAACTCCCCCAGTGGCTACAGAGGGTAAAGTTGGTGCATGAAAATGAGCAATCTGCTGCAATATCCACAACGTGCCTAAATCTTGCAAACACAATGCTGACCCACAAAGCTAGACACGATGGAGAACACGCGTAAGAGATCCATTTATGCTAATAGAAAGGTCAGGAGTAGGCAAAACCACTCCATGCTTAGAGTGAATGTGGGCTCAGATTCTCCGTAGCTCCTCCCATTAGGAGGCGGAGTCTCTCTTCCCCCTGACTCCGGGCCGGCCTTGAGACCCACTTTGACCAATAGGACTCGGTGAAAGTGACATTTTGTGAGTTATACAGACCAGGCCTCAAGAGGTCCTGCCATTCCTGGCCGTGGCTCTGCTGTTACACCGCGGGCAATGGAAGGGGACGGTCTATCCTACTAGAGGACAGAGGAGAATTGCCCAGTCCACAGCCAGCACCGACTGCCGATGTGACGGAGGCCACCTCGACCCTCCCGTCCAGCCAACCTCCAGGTGACTGCAGCCTCGTGAGCATGAGGAAACCAGGCGGGTGCCCAGCCAAAGCAAAACTGTGAGATTTAATACATGTGGCTGTTTGAAGCCACTAGGTTTTCGGGTGGTTTGCTGGGCAACAGCAGCTGACAGTTGCTGGAGGTCAGCAGAGTCATTTTCCTTGAGGGGCCAGTGATTGGAAGGCACATGGGGGTGTCCAGGGGGTCTGGAATGTTCTGTTTCTTGATCTGCATGTGGCTATACAAGCATGTTCACATCGAGACAATCTGTCGAGCTACACATGTAGGATACACACACTATTCTGCATGGATGTAACACTTCAACAGAAGCTAAAAACAAATAAATCCTTCTGTGGCTCTCCACCCAGGCAATAACAGCTCCAGCCCCACCCTGGCCCTCCGCCTCTCTGGCCCATCCCTGCCCTGCAGGCCCCACCTCACTCCTCTACGCACCCCCATAGGCTGCCTAGCACCTCTGCACTTGGGGTGCCCTGCCCCATCCTACCACATGCAAGCTTGTGGGCAGGTGGCGTCTCCTCCTGGAAGCCCTCCCTGACCTCCCCAGGCCTTGCCCTGGTGTCCATATTCGCACAGCTCTCTCTGGAGCTGGGTCTTCCTGAGGGTGGAGTGAGTCTTTCTCTTCTGCTGCCCCAGCTTTCAGAGCTCTCCAAGCAGAGGCCCTGTCAGGGTTGGGTGGCACCCCTCTTCCCCTTCCCACAAGGGAAGACCCTCTCTGCCCTACTGCAACGACCAAAACAGGCTTCAGGGGATGGAGTCACAGGGGACTGGCGGTCACAAGTCACATGCTAGCACCAGAGAGGGCAATCTCCTCCAGGGGCCCAGGCTTCTCCTGCGGAGATCAAGGGTAGAGCTGAATTTGGGGGTGCAGAGAGGCTGCAGAGTAGGGGGACTTACAGGGTTCCCTATTTCACAGTAGATGATGTCACCCATAAAATGTGTACCACTCCTCCCCTCTTAATTATCTATTAAAATAAAACTGCCAAACCCATGGCAGTGGTACAATGCCACACCCTCTGCCAAGAACACCGCAAACTGGCAGGAAGATGAAAGGAGGGACTGCCACACCAGAGGGGCACTGGCTCCGCCAACACCCTTCAGTGCACTCGCTGTCTCCACCAGCCTCCAGCAAGTGGGAGGCAGGAGCCCTCGGGTGGGCGACTGGGGCGGGGTCTCTGCTGACCCCCAAAGCCAGACCCTTGGCCCTGGGCCTCTTTCCCCCACCTTCGCAGTCCAGCCCTGTCCTAAGTGGGTGTGGGGTCTCTGGGGAGCTCCCTCAGGCCTTAGTCCCCACCTACTGCCATCTAGGAGATCTGGCTTGTTCAGCCACCTCCCCGAGTCAGTTTTCTCTCCTGCGGGAGGACAGAGCCCCCGACAGGCCCAGCGTCTCTTTCTGCCTTCCTCAGTGTCCGCACTGTGCAGCGGCGATGCCTGCAGGTAGCACCTCAGTCCACTACAGGGAGGCCACAGCACCCTGTCACCTGCCCTCCTCCACCTTCCCTCTAAGAAGGGAAGCTCCTCGCCCAACAGGGAGGCACAGACAAGCCAGACAGTGGCCAGGCTGGGACAGGGAAGGACATCAGGTCCCAGGAGACATGGTCTGTCCCGCAGCAGAGACAACTCCACGCACACAAGGGCGCCAGGAAGGTCGCAATCCAATTTCAGAAGGAACTCTGGAATAGGCGTGCCTTCCACAAGTGGGTCTGCTGCCCCACAAGGTGGCAAGGATCCTGTCCCCAGAGTCGGGCACGTGGAGGGGAGCGGCCACGGGGTGCTGTGGGTGCTGTGAGCCCCAGGACAGAGTGGATGGAACTCTGTGTTTCCCACACTCCTCTGATAAGAGTCACCTGGGCTGACTGCTAAACCCTCAGCTTCCCAGGCCTCTCCCCTGAGACTGGAAGTCTGTGGGTCTGGAACGCAGCCCAGAAATTTACATTTTTAATAAGTCCTCCCAGGTGATCCTCTGCATCTGGAAAGTTTGGGGGAGCCCTGGCAGATGACCCTCCAAGTCCCTCTGGGCCCAGAGATTAGTGATTCTGAGTGTCCCACACCACACCACCCATACCCCATCTGGAAAACACGGCCAGGACGCCAGCCTCTCCGCATCATTAAAATAAACATGATTTAGAAGCTTTAGAAGGGGGCAAAGATGTCAGAGGGGAGGGGGTTTCTCAGTCCACAGTGATACCAGTGGCAGCTCCTTCCTAGCCCCCCTGGGCCCCCCAGAGCCATCCTGAAAAAAGGCTTAGCATGGGGGGGGGCGGGCTAACAGCTGTTCAGCTGCTGCTCAGTAAGGGCCCGGAAAAGCAATTATCTTGCTCTTAGCAGAGAGGAGCTGGCTTTTACCCGCCCCTTCCCTCCCTCCCCTCTCCCTCCCACCTTCTCTCTCTCTCTCTCTCTCTCTCTCTCTCTCTCTCTCTCTCTCTCACACACACACACACACACACACACCCCCCTCAGGCCAAGATGCTGCGGCTGCTCTGAAC
>CAUYSK010020858.1:0-101193 GCA_963575035.1 Avahi laniger
AACATTATTTTCGATTACTACAAAAACCTTTACGCCCAAAAACTATACAACGAGGAGGAAATGGACAAATTCCTGGAAACATACAACCTCCCTAAGTTCACTCAAGAGGTAACAGAATATCTGAATAGACCAATCTCAAGCTCAAGGTAATATTTTCACAAGGTAATGGTTATCAATATTTCTCTGGGCCCCTGATGCTTTCCCCAAGGTTATATGCAGCTTATTAATGGGAGAGATATGGTTTATGACATTCCATGACTTGTCTTTGGTTGAAAGTGACAAGGCCCTCAGATTCTTCTGTTTTTGTTTTATTTTGTTTTGTTTTTTACTATATTCTGTTTTGTATGGTCACTGGGGACTTCGATGATCTCCATGCTGAAGTCTGGGGTTGACATCACATTGTCCTTCTTACGTTATTTCATTAGTGCAGAGTAAGGCTTCATTTGAAGGCCTTATGCTAGTTCCTGGGGCTGTAGATCCTTGAACAGCTTCTTTGTTACCTATCTGGCCTCCAGGGTAGCGGATCCTTTCCCCACCACGGCAGGCTCCATGGTGTCCGCTTCGGCTCTCAGTCTTCACATTACGTGGAACTGAGAAAAGCTCTGAACTGCCAAATTTAAATAACCACATCCCAAATTGGTGTTAGAGCTGTGAGAGAAATAATCTCTTCCCAGAATCCTAATCCAGGATTATGTGGTGACCAAAATCCCTCTACCAATGGTATTGTCTTATATTGTATCGTTTCCATCTTCCCTGAGCCTAAACCAACATAAGGGAAAATAGAGATGCATCTAACACTCTCGATTTCTTCCTTTTCCCTCCCTATCCTCTTTCCATTTTCTGTTTGGCCAGAAAGGATGATTCTTTCTTATGTAATTCTACTTTCTTGATTTCTGGTTAACACAAAAATCTGAGCTCTTCATACTTAGCCTTTAATATTTAAAATGCAATTTAGGAATTTGAATAAACCTGCCTCAGTATAAAACCTGGAGGATTATTTTCTTGAATTATAATTTTATTGTGTTTATTTATTTAATTATTTATTTACTGATGCAAGATTTTACTCTATCAAACAGGTGGCACCGTCACAGCTCAGTGCAACCCCAAATTCATGGGCTCCAGTGATCCTCCTGCTTCAGCTTCCCAAATAACTTAGGCTACAGGAGTGTGCCAGCATGCCTGGCTAATTTTTCTATTTTTTGTAGAGACAGAGTCTCACTGTGTTGCCCAGGCCAGCCTTAAACACCTGGCTTCAAGCAATCCTCCTGTCTTAGCCTACCCAAGTGCTAGAATTACAAACATTAGCCACCATGCCTGACCTTGAATTGTAATTTTAAATGCAAGTCAGAAGTTGGGTGTTTTGTTTTTTGTTATCTTTGTGTTTCTTATTTTAAAATTTCTAAATTTTCCAACATTTGGGTGAAACCCTGGGTCTGAGGAAGATAAAGATCATAAAGACTGTGCATTACAAAAATTAAAAGACAATACATATTTTTGACTTTTGAATGATTATCCTCATTAAACCAGCAACCATCTGAGTTAGATTTGGCCTCTACTTTACAAATGAGGAAACTGAGATTTGTAAAGAATAAGTACTGTTCATGTTCATGCAAAGAATAAGGAAGATAGTAATATTGGTACCTAGGGCTGAACATAGTGTCTAGGCTGTTTTCTCCTGGCTGTTTAAGATTATATTATCTTTGTGAGGTTCTCCTTATCTGCAAATTCAGAGAAGAGAAAATTCCTATGTACCTTCATAGCAAGCATTTGACATTCATACAACAAACTTTATTGATCAGATACTATGAGCCAAACACAGTGCTGCTCACTGGGAATACAACTATGAAAAAGGCAAAAGAGGTTTGCGAACTTACAAAGTGAATAATTTCCGGGAGATACAGGAATGTCACCACAAAATTAAATTTTATTTTTTTAAATGTTATATGATAAAGAAATTTCATATTTCATTCTGCAACTTTGTAGTTTTTTTTCCTCTTTACCCCTAATATCTCAGGTGTTTCAGTAATTATCTTATTTGCAGTATATAAAATCTATCTTATAAACAGGTCTTTTCTCCTCCTCTGTTTCCTTTCCTTGAAGGTTTGAAAGCTAGAATAAGATCTTTCACTAATTAGACAATGGAGTTGAAATCACATTCTATTGGCAGTCCCAAAAACTTAGATTTGACTTCCAGCTCAGTTGCTTTATTAGTTGAATGGCCTAAAGCAAAATCCTCTGACCTCTCTTGATATTTAATTTTGTTCTTGTATAAATTGAAGATGATAATAACCACTTTTGAAGTTATTATGCTAAACGAGTTAATATATGTGAATAAGTGTACACAGAGTTACAGAGAGAAATAAGGCAGTAAAGAATTACTTTGCAAGTATTTAACATTCTAGAGTTAAATTACGCAATAGTAAGCACCGAACAGCATACTACATCTAAATATTAAAAACCTTTTTGCATACAAAATATTAAAGATTTTTCTATAATTACAAGCCAATCTAGCTTGGATGCACAATAAGGATTTTTTCATTCCAATCATGACTTCATATCCACAAAAGGGGTCCTTAAAACATCACATCCTTCAGGCAATTCAACACCCAACTGTTTTTGGATGCCATAAATTTCATCTAGGAAAAAATTTATAGGGTGGTGAGTTGCCCAGATATTGGAATTAAATTAAATGTTGAGGCTTACAGAAAGAAAACAAGGTTTTAAAGACCAAATAACATATAAAACATTTTGTAATGACAGTGGCGATGGTGAAGGGAAACTATAAATATGATCACACCAGAAGCAGGACTTCATACGGAAACAGATTATACAGTTTTAGAAGATTGTGAGACCAGAAATATGTTAAAAGTGCACTGTTCTAAGCTTATTTGATTGAACAAAAGAGAATGCTTGTATTCACAGTTATCCTGGCAAGAGATGCAAAAGACCAAACTCAAACAAGCTGCCTTTGGGCGTATCTGCAAAGAGCCTAAAACTCATAAGAAGAATACTCAGACACTCAGCTAGAAATTAGCTGTGGAATGTGTTGGTCACTTCAGATTTCTTAATGACCATCAAGAAAAGTAATTTACGTGATCATATGAATGGATAAACTAGCAAATTCATGAACATATCTCACCATTCACTGCCTGGTCTGGTAAGTCTCACAGATTGATATTGCAGGAGGGGTAGCAGTAAGCTGCTGTGCTGTAAATTTAAGGAGCTGCATGGTCATACCGCTGGTTCCAAAAAATCAGTGGATAAATCAAGAGATCAACAGTAATATTTTCATTTTAATAACAAGGACTATACTGATTAACTCAAATGAGGATCCTACTGTTGAATCAACATTTGTTCTTTACACATAAACATGAAATATACTCTAAATTATTTATGAGATGCAGTCATGAATCCAGGCACAATATATTACCCTGGTGCCATTTTTGCACAATTACAAGAAGGCTGGCTTGGGATAGCACTCAGTCTTTGACTGCAACAGTGACCTACCTAAGGATCGCACTTAGTTTCTGTGGCCTTAGGCAAGCAAGCAAGCTAATCTATCATATAATTGCTAATAAAATATGAGGCAGTACCATATGCCTATTTGGTCAAAAATATCTAAACAACTCTTAAATCTCTGTATTCCTGGAAGAATCTACTGAATTGACTTGAGAAAAGTAAAAACATTCACATTTAAGGAGGAACACCAATTGCGTAAGTACAAGGTGAGGAGGTCAGAGCTAAGAAAAAAAATAGAAAGAAAGTCCAGAGTATTTACTTGGTATAAATTTCTAATGAATTAGCCATGTGATATGGCTTCCCAGATTTAAATAAAGGAGGAAGCCAGTTGGATAGTTTCCTATTTATAAAACACTTTCATCTCATTTGTTGGAAGAAGAAACAGAGACATGAAATTTAAGTAAATTGCCCCAAATCACAGATTTATTACTATATCTGGAAATGGAATCATATCTGACTCCAATGGCTGTATGTACTTTTATTAATACCTGAAACCACACTGATGAGGACATTCAAAACCATAATATGTAAGAAATAAATGATTCAAAGATCTGTATTTTTTTTTGTTGTTTTTTTTTATCTACGTATCGAAAGGCATGAAGAATGGTGAGGATAAGGAAGTCATGATTAGACGCTTCAAATATCTAATGATCTACTAATGACACCAAAGATAATAGAGGATCAAACAGATAGAATTTAAGGAAATCTACTGCATTAGAGTAATCTAAGGAAATGAATGGACTACCTAAGCAGTAATGAGTTTCTTTACAAGAAACGTGCTCAAATAGAGACTAAATATTTGCCAACAGAATTATTACAGAGGGAATTTAAATATTGTGAAATGGCCATTCCATGTAATATTAAACTCTAACTTTCAAATTTTTTTGATTTTATGATACTATTGAAACACACATAAAATATGAGAATCTATCTATACTAACCTATCAGGACTTTGTACTGGATTCTTCTCTTGATCTAAGTTATCTAAAGAATGGCTACCACAAGATAGAAGAAAGAGGGACAGAAGGAAACAATCTTAGCTGGTTTCAGCAATGCAGCTTCAGTTTCAGTACGACAGAACTCTATTGTCCATGATGCTTGGGTTCCCAAGAGAGGCTAAGTAATATGATTTAAGCAAGTGCATCATGTTACTCACCTCAATACTTGCCTGATGACCTGCTTCCCCTGAGGACCAAATAACAGCTTATCATTGGTCTAATAATACTCCCCTCTGAGGTCTCCCACCTCTACTTTTCTTCATTACTGATTGGCTGCATAACCCTGATCAAGTTACAGCTGTCTCATGGGTGTGCTGAGCAGCACTAGCAGTCTTTCGATCTAATTTACTGCAGGAACAAAAAGTAACTCAGGAATGATCTACAGAAGCAGTGACAATACATAAGAGACTTAGTGAACTCCAGAGCATGGTGTTTTCAGCAGAAGAGATATCCAGGTCAGTAATTTAACATCAAATTCAGAAAATTAAAATTGCAAATATTCATCTTATCACATATATTATATATGAGGTAATTTATATGCACATTGAAAAGTGCTAAGTTGTCATAAGGACTAATGTGGGTCTTTTCACGGTCTTTGGTGATGGGAGCGTCTCATGTAGACACAGTACCATTAATGGGGTCCTGGGTACGTGATGAAGTATATTGTCCAGAGTAGTATAAGGTAAAGCCATAACAGTTCTATGCCATGCTCTATCATAGGCTATTTGCATTTGCATATATTATTACCAATCATCCTCATCATGTCCATAGTGGTAGATACAATTATCCTCATGGTACACAGGAGAAAATTTTGTCAGTGATAAATAATGAGCTGTCCCAGTCCAGCTTTTATTAATTATGCTATTTTGGGCATATGACTTTACTACATTGATATGCAAATTTTAATATTAATATATAATATGTATATAATAGTAATGTATAAATGTTATTACACACGTATTTTAATACATAAAATGTATACAATAGTAAGCATATCATCTTGATAATGATAGCAAAGAATTATAATGCAATAAAACACCACAGTAACATAAACTAAACATAATTTGCAATAGCTTTCTCTCATCTAAACCTGGTTCTCAAATGGAGGCAGGCTAAAGTTCTTATAACTAATGAAAATCTGGTTGAGATGAAGAAATTAGAGGGGAGGGCATAGCAAGAAAAAAAAAGGAATGGGTTAGGGAAAAATAAGACTGAAAAATAATATCAGGCAACCTCTTCAGGAACCAAGGAACCAATAATATCAGGAACCAAGGAGGTAAACGATAGAACCCTGTGTCATAAATAATCTCTTAGCCTTGTGTTCCCCAGCAGAGTCAGGGAAACAGGTGTGCAGCAGGAAAACAGGTGTCAGTTAACTAGAAAGTTCCTGGAAATCCCCAAAAATTTAGAAGACTCAGAATCATTCCCATCAATATTTAAGCTACAGCTAAAACATACACAGCAGCTGTAACTGGCAAATATTTGGAACACTATAGCTACGCTGGAATTTCCAGTTG
The DNA here is from genome assembly GCA_963575035.1 of Avahi laniger. Taxonomy (NCBI): domain Eukaryota; kingdom Metazoa; phylum Chordata; class Mammalia; order Primates; family Indriidae; genus Avahi; species Avahi laniger. The sequence goes on from CAUYSK010020858.1 coordinate 6,035, forward strand.
TCAGCTGTGCAGATTAACTCCAGTTATTTCATTAACCTCCCAACAGCCAATCCTTCATTTTCCTTGAATGAGATTTTTTGGGCCAAATCTATCAAATTGTGACAGTGTTTTCTTTGAATAATAACCACTATCATATATTTAGATCTTCTGTTCTTATCACTGTCTTAGTCACTATTCATCATGACATGAATTCATTAAAATATGAATTAATTCTCATTTAATAGCACTAATCCTGTGACATTTGTACCATTATTATCCCCCATTTGTAGATGAGAGAATTGAAGCATAGAGAGGCCAAGCTAATCGACAAGGTTACATATCGTTTCAGTTATCTATTGATGTGTGACAAACCACCCTGAAATTTAATAGCTTAAAAGAATCAGTCATTTTATTTGCTCACAACTCTACTAGTCAAAGATTGGTAGAATCTCTGGATTCTACAACAGATTGGACTGGACCCAGTTGGGATACCAGGGGGTCACCACCACAGGGCTGCATGCTGGGCAGGGAATAGCACAATGTCCAGGGCAGTTGGAGTGGCTTCAAGGCTGGGGCTGGACAGGAAAACTGGAATGTGCCACATGTCTGGTGTCTCAATAATGTAATAACCATCTGGGTCCTCTGCTATTTTTCCACAAGGCCAGCATAAGCTTCTCTACATGGTGACCTCACAGTTGCTTCAGAGTGTTCCAAAATGCATGTTCGCTACAAAAGTCCTTAAGTCTCTCTTTGCTAATGTCTCATTGGCCACAACAAGTCATACGAATAAGCACTGTCACTGTGGGAGGGAACTAAACAAAATCCAGGAGACAAGTAATATGATAGAGTCATTTTAGGGAGCCTTTAGGGAGACTTATGGAAAGGAACATTTAGACAGACATTGAGTGTGTATGTGTGTGTGGAAGGAAGAGGGTTTGTCATGTAAGACTAGAGAAAAAAAAAGTAGAACTAAAAAATTTCAAAGAGATATCATCTATTGTGAAAATGTGGAATTTCACAATCTAATGTGAAAATACCTAGTCCAGCCTTTCCTTTTATGTGCAAGAAAATTGAGACCACAATAGGAAAGGAGCCAAGTTAAATACACAAATCCAATTACTGGCAAAAACTGGACTCAGAATACTGATCACACCAAAAATCCAGTGGAGAAGCTGTAATAGAGAGTTTGCAGCATGTGGTAATATTGGAGAATGGGAAAAAAATGCTTGGGCTACCTGAGGTTTAAGAGGATATAAGAAGATCCAAGCAATGAAGAATATGAACATCCAACCCTGCGGAGTTTCTTTTAAGTAACCCATTTGAGAATCCATTTGCAATGTTCCCTTCCCTGCCCTGGCCAGACAGAAACATCATGTTCTTCTCCCACATCACTGCCCTAATTTCCTTCTACTTATTTCCTTGGTGTATTTGCACTCTTATTTTTGTCTACAGGTCTATATTGAAGTATCCATCTTGGAATGTAAGCTCCTAAAGGGCAAAAAGTGACTCATCTTGACTACAGCACAAAATAAAATTAGGGATGTAAAAAATGCTGTAACATTATGAAAGCAATGGAACATGTGTGGCCTCTTAAACTTACCAGGGGAATCAGTATGTCTAGAGTATCAGCTATGTAGCACATTTTGTGCTATTTTACAGAGTCTGCATTTAATTAACTTAAAGGAAAACTATAAAGTGGGTGTGTTTTTAATCCCATTTTTCCAGAAATGAGGACACTAAATGGGAAAATCCCTGAATAGCTTTCCCAATGTCGCACAGCTTGTAAGTGAAATATCCAGGCTTTAAAATTTGACTATTATCCTTGTGCTGCTTTTCCTTTCATGCAACCAAAATACGGTCCCAAAGAAAGATAGGATAGCAGGTTTAAAATCCAACAAGGTCTGAATGCTGGGTCAGTTTACTCCTAAAGTGATTATGTGGAAATTATTTAACATCTCTGAGTTCGAGAACTTTTATTTCCAAAATGAGAGTTGGACAAAACTACTTGCATGCACTTCATTTCCAAAATGTTATGTTTCTAGCATTCGTGGAAAATTTAAAACGCTACACTATTCAGTGCGGCGCCATCTGGTGTTCACTGATGAGATTACTTGATGGTTCTCGTTAAACAAAAAGAAAAAAGAAATGAGTAAAAGAACTCCAAAATACACACGTAATAAGTATGTACTGTTTACTCAAGAGACGCCCCACTGCAGATTTCATTCATTTCCTTGTATAATTTTTACAAAGTACGTCTTAAAATAGCAAAAACATTACACTAACTGAATGATCAAACAATGTTGCATGCAGGGATAGACACTACCTTCACGTACAAATGGGGTAGATTATACCAGCTCCTATTCTCAATAAAATAAGTAATAGGGCTCATCACATTTCTATGCAATTAGTGTTAAATAAATTTTAATCCCATGTAGCTACATGCATTTGAACAGTAACCAGTACTATTGTATTTGAACTGTGTAATTATACACTGGATCTCTCAGCGGCACAATATGTATAATTAGGCAGTTCTCTACAATATCAAAAAAAGAAACAACTGTATGGTGTGGGGAGGGAGGCACAATAGGGTTATACTGCCTGTGATTCCACATCCCTTAATTCAGTGCCTACTTAACTTCCTGTACAGTGTAATTAGACATGGGGTTGGGTTAGAAGACAAACCATGTCTAACATATTAACAGCATCTCTTATTCACAGATAGCTAAAGAGTGTTCCACCAAGTTCATGCCAACATCTTCCCCTGCACATAATACAAGTAATTTTCCAATCCACGTGGAGTCACATTATTACCTTTCGGGCCTTTTAAAACAAGACTCTAAAAATATTTCCCCAAGCCACTCAAAATGCATCCCTAGTGTTGGTATTATACAGATTTTTCCAGATTTGTGAAACATAATGTCACAGGGCAGTGAAGATGAATATGGTCTGCTCAGTAAGAAGAGATGCAAGCTAAGTACAGCTAAATGTTGGATTTCTTGTTTCCTTTCTCAATAGATGAGAAGCTCTACAGAGGCGTTCTGACGGACATGGCTAAAATATTTGGCTTATTTTTCATAATACTTATGGCACTTAATTGTAAAGTCTTTCATTTTATTTTGTTTGAAAATTAATAGAGTATCTACAGAATTTGGGAGAAGAGTCTTTATAGCAACTCTTAAGAAAACCCTTGTGAGTATAAGCTTCCCATGAGCCAATAAGACAATATGCTTAAAGAAGGCATCTCGGGCAGTGTTAGTGAGAGAACAATGTCCAAACCCTGGGAAGTAGCAGCCCCACAATGACTTGGTCAGGAGAATGTATGTTCTAAAGAAGGTAGGGGAAATGAGATTAAGTTAAAAAAACAACAACAACAACAAAAACTGAAAGAACTTATGTTATCCTAGGCTTAGAGGGAAATCATACACCAAGCAAATAAAAATTTTCAGATAATTAGAAGTACTATAGAAAATCAAAGGTGATGCAATAGAGAAGACTCACAAAGCAGAAACTGTTTGAGATAAAGTGGACAAAGGACAACTTTCCTGAGAAAATAAAAGTTGAGCTGAAAACTAAATAATGAGAGGGATGCAATTTGCAGAAGTCTCAAAGAAGAAGTTCTAGGCAGGAGCAAAAGCAAGTGCAAAGTCCCTGGGGCCAAACAATGAAAGAAAACCAGAGAACATGAAGCAAAAAGAGCTGGAGGATTGTTAGCAGTGACCATTGTAATACCGTATGTGAAACCAGATAAACATCCTGGGTTCAAAATGAGGCTAGCATTGTTTGGAAGTTAAACTGAGAAAGGGTAAATGAATTAAAAAATCCAAACTGCAGAGTAAAATCATATGTGGAAATAGGTCATGTTGCAATGGAATCCAATTTATTCTCCTTTGCTTCAAAGAAGCTATTAATTATTTTAATTTAAAAGATCTTATGATACACAACAGTTCACTTTATCTTGGTATGCTCGAGTTTTGGAGACATTTGCCATTTATTTCATTTCTATACAATTAAATGAGCATTAAGATGATGAAAACATTCCAGGGTATTAAAAGCTATTGTGGATTAATACATGATTAGTTTATTGCTGATTTGGTAATTAATCAAAATGATTAGGCTTTGAATATTAAGATATCCAAGAGAGTTGATTTTTCTTTCGATTTTTTCAGGACAGGCAGAGAAGGAGAGTCTACAATTTCTTCCTATAGAAGTTGTGCTCTTTCTTAGGTAGGCTATATTGTCAAGTTTGTGGACACAAGCCCTGACTACCACTCACAAAGCATAAGAACTTGAGGAAGTCACTACATTGCTCTAAACTTGTTGCATCACTTGAAAAATGAGATTGCATTATACAGTATCTCTTTTTTATAATTTTCTCCAGTCTTCTAACATTCTGTGATTATTATATTTCTATTCTGTCCTAAGAGACTCTCTGTATATTCTTTCTCTTATGGTAAAATTTTATTCTTTTTAAATTTTATTTATCTATTTATTTTTTATTTAAGAATATTATACACCTCTTATATTTTCTTGTAATACAGTATTCCTATAATATATAATGTATATTAAGAATGTATAATATTATAATAGAGTTTTAAAATGTGAATATTTTGACATGTTTTTCCAACTTTAATGTAATTTGCAACTTTAACAACATACTCTTCCCTGTCTACCACATATTCCTCATTCTATTTCACAAGATAATGTTGTTAGCAAAACAAAATTTCTTTTCAATACAAAGGTAGAGAAAGATCTATTCATGCACAGTTTCAACTCATGATCTTAGAAACATATAAGATTTCAGTTCACACTGGATTATCCCTCTTAGAGAGGACCTAAGATTCTACTGATTAGAAACTTAAAAAAATGTTAATTGTGGTAAAATATATATAACATAAAATGTGTCTTTTTAATTATTTTTAAGTCAGCAATTCAGTGGCATTAAATACATTCACATTGTTGAGCAACCATCACAACTATCCATCTTCAGAACTTTTCTAATTTTGCAAAACTGAAACTCTGCACTCATTAAACAGTAACTCCACATGTCAGAAACTTTAAACTTTTAGCTTTCATAGTGGCAAATAGATATAAAATCACATAAGAATCAACTTTGGGAAGATTTACTCTCCCCTGAGGTCAAACAAGATCTTATTCGGGAGTGAATACAAGACGCAAGATCAACAGAAGAGCACCAACCTGTTTGAAATTTATCACTTAGAGGTAAGAATCAAGATCAGTTTATTCCCTGTCTTCTTTATTGGACACAACTGCATACAGACACAGGAGGAGCAGACTGTAAAACCATAGGGATCATGTGCATCATTTTCTGGCTGTAAGTAGCCCAGTATTCCTCTCTACCTTTGCACATTGATCTGCCAAGGACCAGATGGCACAGTCCTGGGCAAAGAGGCACATTTTTCCTCCAAGAACTCATTTGTTCTTATGTGGAGTACCTACATTTAACTTAATTCTATAGTAAAAAACTTCTGGAAGCACAAGATGTTTGGAAACCACAACCATCTCTGAAGGAGATATATATATATATATATATCTCCTTTATTCAGACAGCTTCATGAATGTTTTATTTTTATTCCAACTCTATAAGTAAGGTGAAAATGTGTAATGCTTTAATTTGCCCAAGTTCATGTCTATTGGAGTTGAGGTTCAAAGTGACTCCATAGCCCTTTCCATTTGTTCTGAAGTCTAGAGAAAAGTGTCTGGTAGGGAGAGAGGTCTCCTAGCACCTTCTCACACTCATGGAAGAATGATGTCACTGTTGCATAGCATGACATCAACTAAAACGTGAAATACACACTATAAACTGAAAGAATTAGGAAAAAACTAGATGAGCTTTTCAAATGTGCTCTACGCTTCTGACTTGGAAAAATTCATGATGATTACCATGTCACTAATGTGAGCATTTTCTACTTTTAGAAGCATAAAATGTGCATAACTGAGTTGGCTTTTTCAGTATATTTAATAAAAAGTTTACTGTAGAAAACTCAACTCTTGGAAACAAGCATATCCTAGTTGAAACAAAAATAAATTATCACTGCACGGTGTTTGTGCTATCCATTACGTTAGTACTTGGTCTATTTACTCCTCACTGCATTAGGCAATCCAATTCTCTTGTCAACACCCTGGGGAAAGAATGACATGTCCCAGGAGGTGTGTGGATATGTGTGTTTGTGGTAAGCGGTGGAGGTACAAAGTGAAACAGACTTGGAGAGTTGTCTGTCTCTCCAGAAAGAATTAAAAACTATTTGGTTCTTGACCATGAAATCTCCTTCCAAACAAAAAGAGCATTTAAACTCTGAAATCACACAGGATTGCAAGAAACTCGTCTGGATAACAGCCAAGGATTTGGGAGTGAGACACCTCTCTGAGACATTAAGTCAGACCAAATGTATTCATTTCATGGAAGAACAGGAAAGGGAGAAAATCAGACAGTCTGGTTTCAATACTTGGTAAGATATTCTTCAATTTTTTGAGGGGGGAGTACTATAAGGGAAATTGTGTTCAAGATAAAGATCTACTACTGACAGGGAATTTAAAGGTAAATCTCTTTCTAATAAAAAGATGAAGAAGATGTTTTTGTAGGGTGAATGCTGAGCTAAGCATAATGTCCGACTTTTTATTTCAACTACACGTTTTTTAAGAATAGCTATTTGGTACATTGAGGACACATGCTGGTAGAGGCTATTAGCCAAAAGCCCAAGATTCATCCACTGTAAGCTTTTTAAAACAACTGCCTGAGTGTTCATTATTTGTATCTAGGTTGAATGGGAGTGGGTATGAGATAGTCCACATAAACTCTGGAGCTGTTGATCAAAAGAAATTGTTTAATTGATGTCACACTGAAAGTATCATGCCATCTTCCTGTAGGAAAGATATTTTAAGGCCAGGCCCTAGTCAGAAACTCTATAATTTCTCCAGTAGAAGTAAAGTAAAATAATTTCCTCCTCCTAATCACTGCTAGGGCAGAATGTAAAGAAAACAAAAGAATTCAGAGCACAATGAAGGACAATAAGCCATAGCAGGTCACAAATGGGATGAGAGAACAATTTCTGGATATGGAAAATAATTTATAGAAGGCATTTTGCAAAGCCCATTGGAGAGAAGCATATTTGTTTTCACAATACAACTAATAAAAGTCTGAGAAAGTCAATAGAGAATGATCATACGTTTTCTGACAGAAGAGTAGTATTGCATCATAGAACTCCATGGGATAAATACAGTTTAGGAATGTGCAAGGGATTCAGCAGAAACTAAACGAAAAGATTAAAGACTAGAAATGAACAGAGAAACTTCTCTAAACTGCATTGGCTAACCAGTTTTATACTGAAGAGGAATTGGAAACTTACACTGTAAACTCACTATGAAAACGTTTGTTGTTCATGTTACAGAACCATGTTTTCACTGACTACACTGGAAGCAATTTATAGCTTTCACTCCACAGTTTGGGCTTTTTTACAAGATAGCCTTTGGTTGACTTTAAAAATACCCAAGTTAAAGCCACCGTTTTTATTCTGAAGGATAGCAGAGTCAGGAAAGACAGTATCTAACTATGTGAGTTAAGTTATTGTGATCAGAATATTCAAGAAAGGTAATAATTCTTTCTAACTTAACATGCTAAACCAGGCTTATTTCTCTTAGTATGTAAACAACACACATTTGTAAAAGATAAAAAAAAAAAGTGGTGTAAGACCCTTGTCTTTGAGATTCTTTTGCCATCCAGAATAGAGTTGGCAAATGTCATATATCCATTTTCTTTTATCATGTCTACATTGCACCTAAATGCACAAAATTTCTTTTTTCTTCAGGCGTTTCTTATCTATTCTAATCTTTCCTCTCTATATCACTTTTCCATTCTTCAAAAACTTCCTTTCATAGTGAGCCAAACTGATGCAATAAGCAGCTTAAAACACTGATATGCATGAACAAAAGACCAGTTGCTGACATTATTATGATTCCACTATATTAAAAAATATCTTTAGCTAAACAATGCAATAAAACACCTAGTCTATACCTAACAGAAATAATTTCAATTTATTACAACTTCTTGTTAAAGGCAATCTGCTATACACTAGAGAATATATTATATTTTTAAGTAGTATAGAGAAAAACAGACTGCAAAGAGATTTCAGATACAGGAGACATCATGGGCAATTAGTGAAATTCAGTGATAAAGAACTTTGCAGAGGAGGTTGCATTTGAGATGACTCCTGAATAATGATACAAATTTAACAAGAGACATCGGAAGGTATTTTGGGGAAGGGGGGATGCAGATGGACAGTTAGGCAGACTGGAGCAAATGCTCAAGGGTGCGAAAGTACAGAAAGATATTTGGAAATTGTTCAAGAATATGATGAGAGCAGATAACAGGGGGTTATGAAATGTTGCACCGTAATCTGCAAGCTAAAGTTTCAAAAAGAGGCAGTGGCTTGATCAGAGCTGTGCCTTAGTGAGGTGAACCTGACACAGGGCTTACAGGCAACTGGATGGAAATGATCAGAAGTCTGGGTGCAAACAGTTAAGAACCTAAAGCTAGAAAGGAATTATTGGAATGAAAAGGAGAAGAAATCAAATTCACAGAACTTGGTAATTTGAGTAAGTGAGAAGTATGGAGTCAAAAACTATCCTGTGGTTCTGAAACTGGATGCTTGGAAAAATTGAAAGCCAGGGAAAGAAAAAGTCTATTTTGTTTGATTTTAGTCATGTTGTATCTGAGGACTGTTAGAGATCGCCAATTAATATAAGCAAAAGTTCCTTCTATTTCAGAATTTTTAACAATAAATTATAAATTATGATTTATTGAACTACAGCAATTTCCTAAACAATTAATTCTTAAAGGAAAGATATATGTTACATTACTGTTGCAAGGATCACAAGACCAGAAGGAGCTTGTTAAATGTTTAAGTCCACATTCTCACCTAATGCTCCAGACTCCCTCTGCAAATTTCCCATCACAGTAAACACCGGTAAAAACCGCAAAAGAGAGGATACAGCAATTAGACTTGTCTACAGCAACTACTAGTTGATCAAAGTTGGGGAAATTATTTATCCTCCTTGTATTTTAGATTTCACATCTGTACAGTGAGATGTTTGTATAGTGATTAATGATGCACACCCATCTGTTTACATAGAATTGTTGTAAGAATTAAGTGAGGTAAAAAGCAAATGTCCTTAAAACTGTCTGTAAGGTGCAAGGTACAATAAATTATGTGGCATCATAGCCCTGGTAGTTAGTGTGTAATGGTAGCAGATACTGGTGTTATTGCTATTGTAGTGACTACAACCATTTCTACCAAAACAACACTTGCTACTTTGGTTGTTGCTACCAATATTGAGGCCATTTTTAATAAATGGGATCTTCACCTCTGTCAAGATATAGTGAATTAGTCATTTGATTATCTCTAGCTCATCCAGGGTCCATTACAAAGCAATAGTAAAGGAATAAAAATGATATAAACCAACAGAAGTTGGGACATAATATACTAAGTGATGACAAACAAAATAAAAATTAAAAGATATAAAGCAGTGGCAGGGAAAAATAAAAGACAGAAAAAAAAAAGATAGAAAGCAAATCAAAGAGTGGTCATTGACTTTACAATGAGGAAGAAAGAAAGAAGACCAGGCACAAGTTCAGGGAAAGGAGTTTTGAACTGATTTTCCCTGAAGAACCCTAAGAAGTTAGCAGATCCAGGAAAAGGCTGTGGTGAAGAGGTGGAATGAAAACAGAAAGATCATTTGAAAATCACTATACTGAATATTTGAATATCCTGCCCAGTGCAAAGAGTATCAGCAATCAGGTGTCTACTTCAAAAGCAGAATTTCTAAGCATTCTTCTAGAGACATTTATCTAGAAGTGCCGGATTCTAAATGAGCACATATGGGGAGAGGTGAAAATAAGAAACAGTTTAAAACAAAAAACTCAAATGAATATTTGTACACTGAATGGTCATAAATAAGCCTCCTGCTGAGATACTAAGCAAAAACAGTGGCTGCGAGATATTTCCCGGGGAAAGGTTTTCAGAAATGTCATCCATAGATAAACTGAAGATCTTCAAAGAAATGACATCCATATATTAATATTAATATTTTGGAAGACAGTACCCTAGCAAAAGAGCTAGCTGCCCACCCAATTAGGATCTAGCTTCCTATTCTTTGGCCCATCAGTACATGAAGAGCTTCCAAACTGATCATTTTAATTCTCCCCTTTACATAAGAAAGATCAATTAAAGATCACTGAAAATTAATGAAAAACCTCAATACAAAAAAGCGTAAAAATACATAAAAATGATATTTCAATCTAGAGGAAAGAGAGAACTCTTTCAATTGATCAGATTTTTAAAAAGTAAATAATTATGCTATCCACAAATAGAAATTAATGTGTGCAAAAATTTGAAATGCTATGCAAACAAAAATCAGAAAGCAAGAAAGGACTCTTCAAAATTAGAATATTACAAAAAAAAATAGTAGCCCACTAAAAGTTTTAAAGATAAATTTGACAAAATCTTTTAGGAAGTAGAACAAACAAAAAAAGTTAGAAAATATAAAATAGAATTTGCGTAGAGGAACAAAGGTAGGAAAAATAATATCTGACTTAAAAAATCCCAGAAATCAAAGATGAAAAAAATAAAAGAAAAAAAATCACCCGAGAAAATGTCTCAGAACTAAAGAACATGAGTCTGTAGACTACCTGATATAATCAATGAAAAAGACTTAGCTTAAAGCCGGTTGTCCCAAAATTTTCTAATATCAGTGATAAAGAGAAGGTTTTTAAAGAGAGGGAGAAAATGCCACATACATAAGATAAAAACTTCAGATTTCTCAGTAGCAGCTCTGGACTGCAGGAGGTAATGGTCTTCAAAAATCTGAAGGCACACAATCGTCAATCTTGAATACTATGCCACGTCAAAATATCCACCCAGTGTGAGGATAGAATATTTCCCCATTTTTTTTCCACAACAGGACTCAGAGATATACCTTTCTTCACTCTTTCTGAGGAAAGAATGATGTGCTTCAGAAAGCAAAGAATTAAACCACAAAAGTAGATCAGCTCAGGAAAGAAGAAAAGAACTATGGAAAAGAAATATCCATTAAAAATGTGGATTTAACAGAATGATAAAGCATTTGAAACCAAAATAAGGGTATGTGTTGCCAATCCTCAGTAGATCCGGTTAAAAAAGAAAATAAGGATATGTGAATAGCATATAATTGGATCAAAGGTAAATTACTGAATTAAAGGTAAATTATTTCCTCCAAGAAGACACAAGAGCAATATGAAAAAAGGAATATCATCATAATATTTCTTGGCTTTGTCATGGTATTTACATGGTTATAGTGATATCAAAACTAATTCAACTAAAAGTGGTCATAGAATGATAGGAAGACTATTAGAATTATGAATATTTCTCTACCATAAAAATATTACTTTGGTTTAAGTTAGGGTGAATAATCTTTCTGGTTTGCTTTCTAGGACAGCCCATAGAAGGGAATAATATTATGAGAGGTGATGAGGAAAGGGAATCCTTTTATCATCGTTGTTATTATTATTGTCATCATTACCATTGCCAGTAGTAGTATTATAAAACTTCCGAAAGTATTTGTTTCTTTAACTTCATTGTATAACAGTTAGAAAATAAAGAACTGAAAGAATTTAGTACTACATCTGTCTTTGCTGTCATTGTTATGTATTGCTCTGTGCCATTTCAAAACAATTGCTTGAAATGTGAATATCAGACAAAAATACTATTTGCCAGTGTGAAGCCAAAAGATATTTCTTCTGACTTAATATTAAACAATTATGATTTGTACGCCTCTCTACAGCACACAGTATTTAAAGATTGGCTCTTTCATGTGACAAAATGACAGGCTGACATCCTTGTATAATCTCACATAGACCCTAAAAATCTTCCCTGTATCTTTCTGAGTATATGTATGATAAAATTTTTTTATGGAGTCAGAATTGTTTCAAAACACAGAAAATGGAATGATAGGAACATTTTGCTAAAAATATGAATAATGTCCCTGTAGTACACATTACCAAAATGTCGCAACATCCAAGAAATATAAGGTTTAGACTCTTTTAAACAATAGAACATCACTGTAATTCAGATGGAGGTCAGATGGAACCTTTTAATTGAGTGTTATAGAACATGGAAATTACCATTACTCTCTTATAAGCTATGTTTTTATCAAGTTTTATTGTGATCTTTAAATCCCACCGTGACAGAAATGCAAGTTCAAACAGTCTTTGTTCTAAAGAGTCACGGTCTAGCTAGAGTCAAATTACAGCCTTGTACTTTTACGACTGCAGAGGCTCTTAACCACTTCACTTCATTTCACTAGAGAGCAGGGGAAAACACCACTAAAATGAACCAAGGCAAAGGTCTAATGAGACACTGACATTTGAGGGGGAAAGATTTGTTTTGTAAGACCCATATCCATGTTCCGTGAACCCTATTCAGATAGCACTTTGCAGCCAAGTAAAATGTGAATGTTAGATGCTGTGTCCTTGATGCCATTGAATCAGCAGGAGAGAACGGCTGGCTGGCTAGTTTAAATTGTGCATGCTTCAGCAGATTTTCAGTGCCGTTGCAAAATGTATGATTCCCTTGTCATGTGCACATTGAAGGCATGTTCTTCTTTAATTCACAGGTCAACCAAAATGAAGACAGTGAATTGCATTCAGTGCAAAAGACCTCTACCCTATGGTGATAATACAGGACTTTGGGGAAGTATTCTTTTTAAAGATTTCTTGCATTCAGTTTTATACAGATATTTGTGCTCTTTATTTAGTTTTGGAGTTTTTTATAACTTCCACCTTTTCATTTGAACCAGATGACAAACCTTGTATCTGTTCTTGACATTCCTGGGAGACTCCATGATGCAAGTTCTGAAAATACCTGGAGTTGACTGTCCTTTCAAATATTGAACACCTCAATATCTCCTGTTCTCAAATTTTAATTTATAAGCTACAATATTTTTACGTTTTGACTAAATAAATCTATGCAAGACTTATCCACTCTAAATCAAATCCGGAAAAATGCTTGGTATCAAAGTCGGTTTCCACATAGCTGAATCTTCTGAGAGCTTAAGCCATGAAAGGTAAGATATGATTCTCATTCCCAGTGATGATGTATGTGCAAAATATTAAGGGTTGGAGTGTTAGAATTTTTGTACCATAAGAGAAAAAACAAAAACCAAGATATAAGAATATAGAAACTGTTCAGACAAAAAAATGTATACATATATACACATATAGGTATATTGAACATTTGCCCACTTAAATCTTCTAAAAATCAAAAACCTCTGTCCACTTTCCTAAAATAAGTTTGGGCAGACTCTCAACATACTGGAATGACAACAAAACCATTTTTACAATCCCACATGCTTTAAAACATTCATTTATTAATATGATAATAAAAACTAGGAGTTTAAGTTATTATAAAAGCACTCCTTTTCAGTTTTGTAAACTATGTGCATATAATACTAAATATTTAAATACAAACTAAATAATCTAACTGATTATCAAGGTATTTGAAAATATTTAGTAACAAAATTCCAAATATTTGACTGATCACGTATTGCCATTTTAAACACGTTTGACAACAGACACAAAAGTTATATTATTTTTTTTAAGATGAAAGTCAAGGGGGACGGTGCCTACTTACTTATTTTTTAATTAAGAAAATAAATTATCTCAACCTTCAATATAATCTTTACTCGTGAAAAGGCAGAGCATTTTGTTATTGCATCACTAGTAATTTATCAGATCATTTTTTAAAAAAAGCAAACAAAACCAAAACTCTTTCCTCCAAAAAATCAGAACACCTGCTTGGAAAGTAAAACATTCATTTATCTAATTGATTTTGTCCTCCATACATTATATCCGGATCTTTGTAAACCCAGATCTCATCATCTAAGGACATGTATATATATCTTTTCTCTTCAACAGCAAAGCAACACAATGCCAAACAATGTGGTTTATACGATGGTTACGTCTTTTTGTGACAGGAGGGAAATGTTTGGTAATAGAAAAATGAACGGCTATTTAACCAATCTGATTGGTCAGGCTATTTTATTTTACATAGATATTGACGAATAATGCTAGTATAGTGACAATTGGTAACAAAGTAGACAACTAAACAATTTGTTAAAGAGGCAACACCAATAATCTATGGATATGTTTACTCATCATAAATTAGAGAAAAAACAATGTTGGTTATTAGAGCATAAAAACGAAAGAAATGCTATTGAAAATTACCACAACTGGCAATGGCCCTAACAACTTGGTCTTTACATCTACATCGAGTAAAATGGGTTGAACCCATAATATTCCTTACTTGTCTCTATAAATGAGCCAAATCATAAATCTTAACTTCTGACATCTTTATATTGACACAGATAAATTAACATTTACCTAATGGGTGCAATGCTCACTGTCTGGGGGATGGGCATGCTTGTAGCTCTGGTTCAGGCGGGGCAAAGGCAATATATGTAACCTAAACATTTGTACCACTGTAATATTTTGAAATTAAAAAAAATAAAATAAAAAAGACATGGAAAAATGTTTATATTTCTGTATATGATTTTTCATTTACACACACACATATATATGTGATTTGTTAATAGTTTTCATAGCATGTAGACATACATATTTCACTGATATCGATGTCTGCTCCAGTAGCAAGAAAATTTGGCTTGTTCCTAAGCTCGATATTAGAAATGAGGCTTATTTTGTCATTCATTCAGGAAGGTGTTATATTTGATTTCCTGGTACTTCCCTTTCACAGGTGGTGATCTTTTTGTTTGCTAATGATATACGCAAACCCCTTGAGTAGGACTTGTTCCCCCTTTTGTCTGACTCATAATATGATTGCAATAGCTCTCTGGCTCTTCCACAACTTAGCTTATAGGAGCAGCCAACACCATATTTATCTATTTATGAATTTTTTTTGCAGTCCAGTGAGTAGGAAATGTCACAGTAACTAAATATTTGTTGACAGATGGACGAGTAACCACAGTACCTACTCAGATAAGCCAAAATGCGAAGACCATTCCCATTTTGAATGATAGCGCTCACTCAAAGTGAAATGATAAAATTTAACTTGAGTAAATTTTATTTCAATTTATCCATTTAGGGACATGAAACCATACAGAATCTAATCAGCTGAAAGCCAGTCTATGATCCTGTATCAGACTGCTTGTTTTTTCAAAAATGGAAGAAGGGATCATGGGGAAATAAACAGCAGTAGCATAGTCACACTCATTCATTAAACAAATATTTGTTGAACATCTGTTTTGCCATAAGTGCTAGAGATGTGAAAGTAAACAGGAAAGGCAGGAGGCTTCCTCCAATGGATTTTCAAACCTGATTAAGAGAGAGAATAAAATATATTTTTTTTTGAAGAGGAAGAAATTCTGCTATGTGATAAAATAGAAAATAAATGGAGGTTGAAATAGATATTCCCAGAAGAGAGAGTTGCTTAGAGAAAGTATCTAAGAAAAAAAGGCATTTAAGCTGAGACACAAAGATTGAGAAGAAGATAATACCACGAGAAAGGGGAGCAAACATTCTAGACAGAGAAGACAATATGAGCCCAATGATAGGTGGGAAAGTCGTGGAATGGAGCAAGCTACTAACTACAATTTGTACATATCAATGTTAGTGATTGTAACTTTATATTCTAAATTACTTAATCTCCTTTCTTTTAGGGTGTGTTTTCACCTACCATCTTGGAACTCAAAAGTGAAGGCCAGTCTACTCACTGTGCAAGGGAATTCTTGGAGATAAATTGTAAATGAAAATATTAACAAGGGAATAGGGAACAGAGAAAGAAGTTTGTATTCTTTCTGAGTAGATAATACTTAGGTGCTGCATAATTCAAATAATCATGCTTTAATCAGGATCCTCCAGAGACACATAACTGATTTCATATATATATATATGAAGAATATATAGATAGGTATAGATATATATAGATTATAATATATATAGATAGAGATATATAGATAGAGATATAGATAGAGAGAGAGAGAAGAAAGAGAGAGAGAGAAAGAGATATGAGAATTTATTAGAGTAACTGGCTCACTTGATTATGAGGCTGTGAAGGCCCATGATAAGCCACCTGCAAGCTGGAGAACAAAGAAAACTGGTAGTGTGGCTCAATCCAAGTCTGAAGGCCTTAGAACTAAGGAATTCCATGATGTAACTCTCATTTCAAAGTCAAAGGTCTGAGAGCATGGGGAGCCACTGGTGCGAGTCCTGGAGTCCAAAGGCCAGAGAAACTGGAGTTCTGATATTCAAGGGTAGGAGAAAATGGGCAGCCCAGTTCTGAAAGAGAGAGCAAGAATCTGCCCTTCCAGCTGATTGGATGGTGCCTGCCCACATTGAGGGTTGATCTTTTCCACTCAGTCAACCAACCCAAATGCCAGTCTCCTCTGAAAACACCCTCATAGACACACTTGGGCAACCCAATCATTCTAATCAAATGCCACAGCATCTAAGTCTCCCTTTTGGCAGAAGATGGATGGACTCGGTGCCCACTGAAGCACTCAGAATAAGTAACGTTTTACCAGCAATCTAGGTATTACTTAATCCAGTCAAGTGGACACCCTAGATCAACCATCATGTCATCTTTTCATTTTTTAAAATTCACTGAAAGGAAATCCTTATTTATACTTAAACCCCTTATTCCATTTATTTTTCTGCCTCTTTTTGTCATTCCTTGTAAAAAGAGAAAATTAAATATTTCTACATGAGTTTCCCTTTAATAATAATAATTATATGTTTTCTCCTCCTTTTCCTCCTCCTTTTCCCTCCTGTATCAGTCAAGGTCCAACAAGAGCAGTAGAATGGAAAGAAATATATACTGAGATTTATTGCAAGAAATGGGTATATGTAATTTTGGAGACTGGTTAGGCAAAACCAAATCTGTAGGTTGGGCCAACAGGAAGGCCAGGCTGGAATTCTGGGCATGGGCTAAAGTTGCTACTCACAGGCAGAATCTCTTCCCAGAGGAGCCTCAGCTCTGCCCTGAGGCCTTTAAATTGATTGAATCAGGCCTATGAAGATTATCTACTATAATCTCTCTTACTTGAAGTAAACCAATTATAAACTTTAATCACATCACAAAATATATTCACTGAAATACCTAGATTAGTATTTGCTAGAATAACTGGAAAGTGTAGCCTCACCAAGTTGACACACAAAATTGGCCATCACACTTTTTGTCCCTATACTTACATTCTTTCTCTTCCCTTAGTAATATCAGGTTGAGGATCCCTTATCCTCAATGCTTGGAACCAGAAGTGTTTCAGATTTCTGATTTTTTTGGATTTTGGAATATTTGCATATGTGTAATGAGATATCTTGTGGATGAGACTGAAGTTTAAGCAGAAACTTCATTTATGTTTTATATACACTTTATATACATAGCCTAAAGTTAATTTTATACAATATTTTTAAAAATTTCATGCATGAAACTAAGTTTTGACTATGATCTGTCACGTGAAGTCAGGTGTAGAATGTTTCACTTGGTGCTCAAAAGGTTTTAAATTTGGAGTATTTCAGATTTTGGATTTTTGGATTAGGGACAATTTTCCTGTATTGGGCACATGGTATGTTAATTGGATCTGAATAAGATAGGTGTCTACACAAGGAGGCAGGGCTGGGGAGCGGCAGTGGTCTACAATGAGGCCTCAGAGCCCAGTTGGGGAAGATGGACATCCTTGGGAGGGATGGCAGAAGCAATGATTCAGAGTTGGGTATTAGAGCCTGAGCAAAGTAAAGAGGCATTTATGCAGGAAGGTGGCCTGGTATGGGAGGGGAGGCCTGCATGGGGTGAAGAGGTTATCCACAAGGGAGAGGCAGATCTAGCAATGATCTGGTATAAGGTGTCAAAATCTTCAGAGGAAAGAAGAGTATGTCTACGTGGGGGACAGTGGAAGTGGTGGCCTAATAAGGAGTGTGTGTGTGTGTGTGTGTGTGTGTGTGTGCGTGCACACAAACAAACCCATATTCCCTCATTTCATCCACAAAGTTGGCCTGGGAGCAGCAATATCTCAGCAGCAATGAGCACACTCATGGTCGACATCTTG
Source organism: Avahi laniger (assembly GCA_963575035.1). Taxonomy (NCBI): domain Eukaryota; kingdom Metazoa; phylum Chordata; class Mammalia; order Primates; family Indriidae; genus Avahi; species Avahi laniger. Next base: position 24,122 of record CAUYSK010020858.1, read on the forward strand.
ACTTAAACTATCACTCTCCACCCACAAATCCACAGCTCCTTGGGGAAATAGCTGACTCCAGGACTGGGACAGGTTCAATATCTTATTGTTTAAAAAGTGACAGGGAAATGCGAAAAGAATATGGAAGCCAGCTTCTATGGGACTTCCAATGGGTAAATATGGGAAAATTGGGGCATCAAAATAAATAATGAAAATAATGAAGTATTACTCATTGAATAAAAATTATATCTACTGAGGTAAAGAAACTGAAAATTGATAGAGAACAGGATATTCTTATAGTCCCAGGTAGCTCTACTCAAAATATTTATTATTTACAAAGGGAAAAAGGTTAAATTCACAGTGGAGAAGCCTGGCAGATATTACCTCACTTAAGTGATTAAAGTTAACATCACAGGTAATGGGACAGGTTGGAATTGTGAACTACCTTAGCAAATGCAATAGTATGGCATCACTTCTCTAATATTTCTGCTAAAGATGAATATCCTGAATTTAATCCTGAGGACACATTAGACAAATAAAAACTGAAAGACATTTCAAAAATAGTTGGCCAGCAACATTTCAAAGTATTTAGATGATGAAAATCAAGTAAAGATTGAGGAATTGCTTCAGATTAAAGAAGCCTAAAGGGACAGAAAAATACTCATTTCATTCTTCCAGTAACTTTGAGAAGAATGCAGGGTGAATATTTTTATTCTGATTAGATAACAAGAGATCTGGTTATCACAGAAATAAAAGGACTTGACTAAAATAACATAGTACATATCAAATGTCTATGTAAAAGACTTCTAGTTATGGAGGAATTTGGCAATCATACATCTATTCAGATCTTTGAACATGTAGGAAACCAGCAATTACTATTTTTAAGTACTGTTTTCAGTATATCCCATGAAACAGTGCTTTTCAAACATTACTGGGCTTACAGATCACCTAGGGATCTCATTAAAACATCAATGTCAATTCTGATTTTGTACATCTAAAGTGCAAACTGGAGTTTTGAATTTGTAATGAATTTCCAGGTAATGCTGATGCATCCCAGTCCACAAACTACACTTGGAATCACATGTTTCTTGACTAACATAAGGCATGGATAGGGTAGAACCATAATATAAATAATTATATAAATACTGTAGACACTGGTAGTAGTATTATAGTATGACTGTAATAATTTGTTTAAATATATCACAAATGGAAATAAAGGTTCATTTTTCTAGGTTTGATTCCTTGAGACAATTATAAACTCCTCCTACTTTTAAGCTAGCTGTATGCAGACACTCAAAGTTGCTGTGATAGATGTGTACACGCCTTTAAATGCAAGTAAAAAGAATAAATCCCTTTTAATGGCTGATCAAAGTTCTCAATCCGCTCATCTTTTCTCAGCAAATTTAATCTTATAATCTCCAATTGGCTGGATGCATTATGGTTCATGTTTTGTCTGCCCCTGAAACAGCAGAAATGGGCCTCTGCCAGAAAGGGCTATTAGATTAAATGGACAATTAATGTGATTCCCTGTGCCAATTCCTGTGAAGTTTAGCCAAAAGACTAAAGTGTCACAGACTAAACATTTACCGTAAAATGGAAGTGACGTGGAGAAAAAGTACTAGAAAATTTGTTATCTAGAAAGGAACTATACTGCATTCAAGCAATAGCTTCCTCTGCAATCCTTGTGACTAAAAATTATAACCAGCTGGCACCAGTGCCTTCTAAGAGATAAAAGTACTTTGATCTAAGAGAATGAATCTTTGAATTTGAACCAGTGAGTACATTAGTATCTTATTTTCCAAGGATATTGTTTCATATGCCATGCACCTGTTTTCCCAGAATCTTCCATATGCATGGAATTCCTTACTCTTCTTAAAACCTAGCTCTGCTCCAGAAATATCACAATTTATAGAATACCCAAGTAATTAAATCAAATTGTCACCGAAGAAGTACTAAACAGACGGACACACAGCCCTAAGTGGGGATAAAGCAAAGCAACGTTGAAAGCTTGCAGTCTTCAATCAAAATGATCACAACTTAGTTACCAAATCTAAGATACATGACAAATCCAGGGCTTCCACCAATCCACACATAGTTTTTAGACAAATTGTTTAGAAAAACATATAATTAGTTCCCCTAATTATATTTTAGCCAAGAAGCTTATGAGAAAAAAATGCATGAATAAACATGTCCAGGAAAAAGAAAAAGGCAAAAAGAACACAGCAATAAATCTATGCAATAATACAAGTAAAGAACAATTTGATTTACTAAAACATAGCCAGAGATAGAACAGAGTAATGACAGGTTTCTTATCAAGGAAATTAGTAGTTAATATTTTCTTTTTAATTATTTCTCCACTCTTGAAGTTTAGTACTATTTGAGTTTTGCATTAATAATGCCCTGATTATTAGAAATAAATGTATTTTTCTAAATAAATCAATAGAATACATGAAAAGGACTATTTTGAGAACATGAAGTTCTTGGTGTGAATATCCAGTTCAATTTGCCTCTGAAGACCACAAAGGCTTGTGTCTAAGAAGCTCCATCATGCTTACTACATAGAATTATTTTTCTGTTTCTCTGAGTGTCATACATAATTTATAACATAGAATAGTGAAGTAGCCATAAGATACTAAAGATAACTTACAGGAACAGAAGGATTAAAGCTTCTCTGTCTTAGTCCATTTTGTACTACTATAACAGAGTACTTGAGAAAGGGTAATTTATAAAGAATAGGAATGTATTGGGTCACAGTTCTGGAGCCTGGGAAGTCCAAGAGCATGGCAGTGACATCTGCTTGGCATCTGATGAGGGCCTTCTTACTGTATCATCCCACGGCAAAAGGTGAAAGGGCAGAGATAGTGAGAGAGAGCAAGAGGGGGCTGAACTGGCTTTTATAACAAAACCACTCTCTTGAAAACAATCCTATTCCCATAATAATGGCATTAATCCATTCATGTGGACAGAGCCTTCATGACCTAATTACTTCTTAAAGGTCCCAAATGTCAACACTGTTGCATTGGGGATTAAGTTTCAACACACGAACTTGGGGAGCACATTCAAACCATACATGCTGTCCCTGCCCCCGCCAAACTCATGTCCTTCTCATATGCAAAATGCATTCATTCCATCCCAGCAAACCTAAAAGTCCTAACATGTTCCAGCATCAACTTAGAACTCCAAAGTCCATTATCTCATCTAAATCAGCTTTGGGTAAGACTCAAGGCACATTCATCCTGAGACAAATTCCCCTCTAGCTATGGGCCTTTGGAATCAAAACAAGTTATGTGCTTCCAAAATACAATGGTGAGACAGGCACAGAATAGACACAACCATCCCAAAAGGGAGAAACAGGGAAGAAGAAAGGTATAACAGGACTCAAGTAAGTCCAGAATGCAACAGGGCAGCCCACATTAACTCTTAAGACTCCGAAATAATCTTTCACTCCATGTGCACTCTCTCAGACAAACTGGGTTGGAGTTGGGCCTCCAAAGCCATAGGCAGTCCCACCCCCTATAGCTTTCCTGGGCTCAGCCTATGAAGCAGATTTCGTAAGTTGGAGTCTTGAGCCTGAATCTCTCCCAGGCTGGAGTTACATGCTGATAGCTTTATAGATCTGGGGTCTTGGAGATGGCCCTAGTCCCATGACTTCACCAGACATTGGTGAACTCCCTGTGGCAATTCCATCCTTGGGGCAAGTCTCTGCCTGGCCCTCCAGACTGTCCAAAGCAACCTTTTGTTATGTTTGGCAATCTTGTTTTGTGTTCTAAGTTCTTGGTATGCTCTTGGCCAAAGAGTGACCAGACACACCAAAGTAAGGCAAGAACTAGGAAAAATTTATTGAGGGGGAACAAGATAGGAGTATAGAGCAAAAGCAAGACATAGATTTATAGAGCAAAATACATACACCACAGATGAAAACTCGACCCATTGTTGTTGCAAGAAACTTTGGTTATGGTCTGGATCTTGTTTTATAGTGTCCAGATAGGGACGTCACTCCCACCCTGTGGTTCAGATGTCATCATGGAACCACTTTGACCGGCAGCTGGGAGTTTTATGACCTGAGTCTTACTGTGCATGTGGATCTCCCATGAGCCTCTCTGAAAGCTCATTGCGGAGCTTGGCGGGGTGGGGGTGAACCGCAAGGTAGATTTAAGCTAATGACATGATAAATAGCCTTATGTTGTCCTAAATCACCTTCCAGACTCTACTGTACCCATGCCATGCCACTTGGCCCATGGGCTAGAGAGTCCTCTGCATTCTTTTGCAGTTGGTGTGCTAAATTCTGATTGGTAGATGGTTAGGACAGAATGTTCCCTTCTTCCCCAGGTATGATAGTTGCTTGGGATAGGATTAAGGGGTGGCAGCACCAAGAAGGGGGCCTGGGGCCTGCCCTCGTCTTTCTTCCAAGGTGGGGCCATTGCTCAAGGTAACATTAGGGCAAGGTACCCACTTTCATCCTGAGGAGATCCAGAATCCCTCACCATCTACCTAACATTTTGAAATTAAGGTGGAGGATACCATGGCCCCAGAGCTCTTGCATTTTGTCTGTGTGCAGACTTACCACCAGATAGATGCCTCCAAAATGTGCCTCTTACACCTTCTGAAGCTGTGGCCCAAGCCACACCTCTTTCATTTTTCCTCCTCCAAAAATCATGATAACACAATTTATGATTGTTCTTATTTTCCTCTAGGCTCATAATATTAATATTACACAAGAACATACACACTGCATCTGTAAGTTTACTTATCATTGTGTTTTATGAGAATAAAAGAAATCAGGCACACATATATTTCTCCATCCTGCTTTTTTATCTACAACCTCCTAGTGTTGTAGATATGCAATCATTCTTTGCCAAAGTAGATGCATATTCCTTTTTCAATGTTTGTAGCCACTTTTAAATTTTTGACTCATTACATGCACAGGGCGATATTAAATGCTAATGATGACACCAGGTTATTTCTTCATAGTTTTATTGTCTTATTGAAATAGATTCAGTGTTTCACCATTGTGAAAATGAACGCCATGGAATTTGTTAAATAGTAATTGTAATTTTGCTTCCATTTATATTTTACTTCAAATATTATTAGAAATAATAGCTAAATTGTATCAACTTCCTTTTTGGCATCTATTTATATGATCAAATTATTTTCTCCTTTAATTGGTTGCTATAGTGAATGATAAATGTAGATTTGTAGTGTTAAATCATGTTTCCTGCAATACATGGACATTGCCAGAGTGCCTTATTCTTATGAAGATAGGGATGGATTGTATTTTATGATACTTTATTTAAATGTTTAATCTATATACATATGCAAGATTGTGCTATAGATTTCCCTTTTTGTGTGATATTTATCAGATTTTATTACCAAATGGATTGGCTTTCCAAGGTGGGGCAATTGCTTGGAAATTTTCCATCTGTTTTTATTGCCTAGGGAAGTTTTTTAAATATGAACTGCTATTTAAAGAAGGTGAAAAACTTTTTAGTAAACACTTCTGATATATTGCCTTTTTTACAAAAAAATGTAATAGCTTTATAATCTCATCTATGATAATTTTTCAATTGTACATTTCTATTTCTTTTTGTGTCAATTTTTATAATTTGTATTTTGCTTAGAAATCCTTTGCTTCTTCTAAGTTTTGAAATACAATGTCTTAGAGTTGCAGATCTATTCTCTTGTAAAATTTAACCCTCTCTTTATCTGTAGTTTGATTCTTTTCCCAATCTAATTTTTTCCATTTTTGTTCTCCCTTTATTTCTTAATCAGATTAAAAATCAAATCTTTACTTACAATATTTATTAAAAATAAATATTGGACTACACAAAATATTATAAACTAGTAATTTCCATCTCCAATTTACAGGTGAGATGTGAATTTCTTCCAACCAAAATGAAATATTTATTTTAAATTAAAAAATATTTTTTATGTGCAGGAAAATTGGTAGTATTTTATAGTGCTGGTAAGCTTGTCAATTAAGATAATATTTTAGCTGCCAATTAGACAACTCAAAAAAATTGTGACAATCATATTGTACTTCTAAGGCTTTATCGTAAGAAAATAATTAAGATTGTGATTTTATATTATGTTCACTGTAACATAAAATCTTAAAATATGAATAAAGTAGATAAGAAAGCTTTGAATAAATAATAATGGTTCAGCAATACAATAAAGTGATGAACATACAAACTATACAGTCATTAAAAAACTGCTGTTACATTACTGATATGTGAAAATATTTACAAAGTAATACTAAGATGACAATTTCACATCCAATAGATACAATTTTTTAAAAATTTCAAATGCATATATAAAATGTCTGAAATGTTAATGTTAATTAAAAGGCTTAACTGTTTCTGGTGATGGAATTGTGAGTGTTATTTATTTTTATTTACTTATTTATATTTTCTGTAACAATTATATGCTCATGTAAGAAAACATGAAAAGTCATTTGTTTAAATAGTTCAACTAAATATAATTTTCTATATCATTATAAACAACAATGATCTTTAGTGATCAAACTTTCTTGCAATGAATCATTTCAGTAAGTCGGAGGAGCCTGTAGGACACTTACGCTATCAATTTATTTATCTGTACATTGCCTTCACCAAACTAACACAGGTGCCTGGAACAAAAGACACAAAACAATGCTGCCAGCAAAGTGTATGATTTCTGTGATCTCTCTGATAAAACTACTCTCTTTGAACTCTGGCCTTTACCTGCATTTCTCTTTAAGCAATTTAATACTTTACAATTTTAGTATAGATACTCATAGAATCACCACTCTTGGATTGCAATCTCCATAAAGTCCAGGGACATACTTTAGTTACTTTTGTATCTTCCAGTGTATATATAATAATGATTTCAATAACATAAGTAATAGATTATGTGATGGAATGAATGAATGAATGAATGGGAATTAATGAGAACACTGCTAGTACTTTTGATGATTCATGAAGAAAGAGGTGTGTCTTTGCTAAGGATCCCTAGAAACAAAGACTTAGGCAAGGGTAAAATGTCAGTGCTTTATTTGGGAGGTAGAATTTCAGCAATAAGAGGAAAGAGAACTGAGGCATGAGAAGGAATGTAAGGCAGTGACTTACTATGTTGGACATTCCTCCTTGACAAGCTACAAAAAAGTAAAAAAATAAATAAGCACATCCTTCAGACACTTGGGATGTCTTATGCAAATCACATAGAGGAGCAGATCTTCAGAGCAATGTATTGGAAAGAAGGAATTGATCTGCCTGATTTGTCTGTCTCAAGTTTTTCCCTACTCAAAGTTTGCTTTACAGGGAGTTAACCATCCTCTCCTTCTGACCTCCAACACACACACTGGCACACACTTCCAGATTTTATACCCTTTCGGCAGTGTCTGAGGAAGTCAGATCTCATACCATCTGTTGTGTCACCTTGAGATATCTGAAAGTGCAGAGAAGAGCCCAAGATTCCAAGGATGGGTGTGGTGGGCCATGAGAGACATGCCTGATGGGACATATTGGGATCAATAGATCTTGGAAGGAGGCCAAGTCAGGAGTCTGGAAGGCAGGTTTGACCGAGAGAATTTGAGGAGAGGCAAAAGATATATCCAATACAGATTCCCCGAGTAAAACAGCACTGTCCATGGATATTGTATCTAACTCTGAGTTTGAAACTTGGAATTTGATGGCAATATATGAGGGTTATAAAGATTTCAAATCCTTAATCTGAAGACCAGAGAGTTATACCATAAATAGATGCAATCCCATTTATGCTTTACATACAAGTCTCTGGGAGCTTGCATATTGCATCAGCCCCTGTGAGATAGAGTGTCTCACATATTCTGGAAATCAAGTTTCAGAGTCTGCAAGGTGGGGCCAAAACGTGGACAATAGTGAATTCACCAAAGCATGAGGCCTTGTAGGTATTTTTTTTTTCCTCTTGAGATGTGTGTGTGTGTATATATATATTTTTTCTTTTTTTATTTAATGTCTTTTACATTTGGACATTTAGCCTATGCTTTCTAGCTTTTGGTTTGCTATTTTTCCAAAATAAATGTTACTGAGTTTCAACTTGCTTTTAAAAAAAAGTTTTGTTTTTTAACCCTTATATTCATTTCGTAGTTTACAACAGCTAGAATAGTATTTTCCAACTCCTTTTCAAGCATGTTAACAATGTAAATCTTCTACCAGAAATCCAGAAATGAGTGAGAGAGAGTACAAAAGAAGGCATGGAAATAAAATCTACTTGAAAATGGTATTGCTGAGCAGGAAGCGTGAGGGAGGGGCATCTTTGAGTACTGATCCTCAAACCAACAAGACTAGGCTATAAACTTTTGAAGTTATAAAATTTCCATTGCAACTATAAGGCACTATCAATTTTGAGAATGTAGCAATCTTCTACACAACCTATATTATGGTCTGAACGTTTGTATCCCCCTAAAATTCATATGTTAAAAGTTAATCACCAATGTGATGGATTTATTGGATGGAGACTTTGGGAGGTGATTAGGTCCTGAGGGCAGAGATCTCATTAATGAGATTAGTGATCTTATAAAAGAGACCCCAGGAAATTTCCTTGCCTCTTCCACCATGTTAGGACACAGCTAGCAGACAATATCTGATAGAAAGGAAATGGGACCTCACTAGATGCCAAATCTACTGATGCTTTGATTTTGGACTTCCCAGACTCTAGAACTGTGAAAAATAAATTTTTGTTGTTTTTAAGCCACCCATGCAAAGATATTTTTTTATAACAGCCTGAATGGACTAAGACAACCTAACTAAATTAAATATTAATATTTTCTACACATTTTTATATTATTAAATTAAACAATGAAAAAAAAGAACATTAGGATTCCTTTTTCCGGCTAACAACCTTTCCAAAAAGGGAGGATTCTTCTCATTACTTGTGGCTTACTGATTTACAATTATCTCTTAATTGACTTTTGATAACCACATTGAATATTTAATACTATACTATCATTAGCACATTTATTATTCATCTAAATCATATAATTGTGGCAATTAAGTTGGCTGCCTTTTAAACACTTGGTTCATTGATCTTTAATTACACTTATAAAAATTGCACTGAACAGGAAAGTTGCTAAGTGACACAAATCCATTTTGTTGTCCTAAAATTTGTGAACACTTTATGAAAATTTGTAAGATACAAATTAAATATTCAGTGATCTATTATTTATTTATATGTTATACAAAGTTTCCTCTTCTCTTAATCATTCATTTTTTAATTTATTCATTCTTAAATATGTAATGAGTACCTGCTATGTCCCAGGCATTGTACTAGGTGCTGGGTATAAAATAATTCCAATTGGTACTAGTGATATTAAGGGGGAAATAAAAAAGAGGTAAACATTAGTTTGAGGCTTGAAGGATGGAGAAGGTTAAGCCATTGAAGTAAATAAAGAGCACCCTCCAGGCCACTTCTTTCTCTTTGAATCCTTCGCCCTAAACTGGAGAAGTTGAGCATCTTAAGTCTAAATCCAACTTCTGATCTTTAATATCTGTGTGAAGTCAGACCAGTGACTTAACCTCACTGTGCCTTACTTTCTAAATCTTTCAAATTAAGATGATTTTAGAGGGCAGTTATGAGAAAGTAAATGTGTTCATTTGTATAAAGCAATTAGAACAGTAACGCGCACTGTGAGTGCTTTAAAAGTAATATCTATTCTTATCATCATTCTTATTATCATTCTAGGAACTCCTCCAAACAGGAGCACTCATTTGGATCTTCACCCTATATTACCTGCATACACGAGTTGGATAGTAAGATAAGAGGGTGTGAACCAACATTTGCTGTAGATTTTCTCTATGTCAATTACTATGCTACTAATTTTATGCAGAATACTTCAATTCATTCTCATAACAAACTATTTGGGTAGGTGTAATTATTCCCACGAGACTGTAAGTCCCATGATAGCAGCTACTGAGTTTATCTTGTCAGTAGCTCTGTTATGGTTAATTTTATGTGTCAATTTGGCTCAGCATGGTGCCTGGTTGTTTGGTCAAAACACAGTCTTGATAGTTCTGTATTGTTGCTTGAAGTTTCTGTATTTTTGCTTGGTGTTGCTGAAGGCATTTTTAAAATTAGATCAGCATTGAAATCAGCAGAGTTTGATAAAGGAGATGATACCCTCCATAATGTGTGTGGACCTCACTCGATCATTTGAAGGCCTTAAAAGACAGGACCGAGGTGCCCAGAAAAGAAAGGAGATCTGCCTCCAGCCTACCTTCAGACTCAAGGCTACAGTATCAAGTCTTACCAGAATTTCTGGCATGCCACTCTGCTTTGCAGATTTCGGTGGTGCCAGTCCCTATAATCATGTGAGCCAATTCTTTAAAATAAACTTCTCTCTATATATGTCTATCTGGTGAATATATAGATACATATAAAGAGATTATGCAGAGATTTTAAATATAGAGAGATATCTCTCTATGTACATATGTATATATAGGTAAATTTATAAACAAGTCTATCAAACTATTTATACATACACATATAGATATATACACATCTTATTTATCAGTCTTTCTCTGGAGATCACTGACTAATACAAGCTCTCAGCAATATTTGCTACATATGAAAGTCAATCAGTAAATATTTGTTTAATGAAAGCATGCACATATGTTGGCACTAAAAATTGAATGAATGAATAAATGGGGAAAGAGAGGATTAGAAAGTCTAAATAAATTTTTCACTTATATATCTGGAACGTGTTTAAACTGAAATTCAGATAAATATCTATGTAAATACAAAACTATGGTATATCTTCTCTTTGACTATTGCATCTCTTCTATTACACCCTAAGGGTAAGCAATATCAATAACAACACCATTGTTATTAAAACTAGACTAATTTTCCCACTCATCCATATAATTTTCCACACATAGCTTATCACACAATAAAATAATTACTCAAAGTCAACTGTGATTCTGGCTTTTTTACCTCTTTCGACCATACTCAGCTACTCAAAATCATTCCCACTCTTTCTTCTCCATATCAGGAGGGATTATTACTCTGCTTTTTCCCAAATAAGTCATTACATTTGAATTGTGCTATGAAATGACCTTGGGAGGTTAGGCTGGTGAATCAATTTCTCTGGGACTCAGTCCCTTCAGAGTATTTTCTTTATAAGTGTCTCTAAGCAGAAAATATCTCATTTGAAAATATGTCAAATTCCCATGGTGTACAAAAATATCCAAGCTGTTAAGCATGCCATACAAGCATTCCAGGACCTTTCTGCTTCTCTCTGTATAATCTCTGGCCATGTCTCAGTCCACTGATAATCTTCAATAGTAGAAAGGTTCCTCAGGTTCCTGAAACACCATGCTGCTTTATCCCTCCATACTTTTGCTTATGTTTGTTCTTCAACTGGAATGTAAAAATTTCTAGGACTTACTGTTATATTAAGGATTTATTTTCTGAAACTTCCAATGGTACTGTATGCCTAGATTTGTACTTCTTTACCTCCGTATAAATATATACAACTCATTAACAATTTCATTAGACTGAACTTATCAATTTACATGTCTGAATTTCAGATAAAATTTAAAAAAAATTTGAATGAAAGGGTGGTATCTAATGTATCTATATGCATGTACTACATAGTATAATGGCAGATATATAATGACTTAAACATTTGTAACTCAACAAAAATAAAATTATATTGGCTCATGAAAAGATTAAATATCTACCTCTATAAACAAAAATATAACAGAGCTTTAGGACAGCCAATTCCACGTGAGATGCAGTAGGTAGTGTCAGACCAGTGCTTCCTCTAAAAACAAGAAAAGTTATGTAAAGTACAGAAATCATCTTCTTGAAGGTAGCAGAAAATTTCTACTAAAACAAAAACAGGGTGGGCTAGTAGTCAAATGAGGAAAAAAACTAAAAGAGGCAAGCTATAGTCTCTTGTAGCCAGAGAGTATATGGTAATTTTGGAATCAAGTAAGAGGTTCTGAATCCATGTCACATGTCAGAAGTGGGAAAACTATAGATCTGTGAACCAAATTTGGCTAGCTGCATGTTTGCATGGTCCATGAGGTAAGTATTTTTTATATATATTTTTAAATGGTTGTACAAAAGAATTATATTTCATGAACATTTTATAAAATTCAAATTTTAGTAGATATTAATATACTAATATTAACAGTTTTGTTGGAACTTAATCATGGTTATGTGTTTACACATTGTCTAAGGCTGTGTTCATACCACAACTGCAGAGTTCAGTAGATGTGACAATGATCATATGGCCCACAAAGCCCAAAATATTTATAATCTGGTAATTTATAGAAAGAGGTTGCCAATCTCCCCCTTATGTTTTCAGGGGGCCACGGGCTCAGAATGATTTATTTTGATAGGCGTTTCGGAAAACTCATGCCTACAACCTGAATTGCTCTCAGGTCATTTGCAATATTTTTGGATAATGCATGTGGAAGATTTTAAGACTACGTGGAAAACCTTTGTTCAATAGAGCATAGGTTTTATAGTATTGAAAACCAAAGGTTAGAACATGGGACCCAGTCGGAAGGGGAGGAAGGCATGGCTCTGGAGAAAGTACCACATTCTTAGTTACAAAGCCTGAAGGGATAGGAGACAACTAGAGATAGACTGGTGCTTTTAAAAAAGAACTGTAGCTAGGTCCCAACCCAGCACAGTCCATGATTAAATTAAGATAATGTGCTAACACCCTATTGGCCCTTTTAAGGAAAAGCATACCTTCTCTGAAATATAACATCATCACTGGAAGCCTATGCAATTTTTTTCAGTAATGTCTGGCATTCAATCAACTCTTAGATATACTAAAAACAGGGCTATATCATTAAAGAAAAAAAAAAAGGAAGAGCAGAAAATTGTTATAGCATCTGAGATAACCTAGATATTGGAGTTAGCAAGACTAACTGAAGTTCATATAATTAAAAAATGAAAGAATAGATAAAAGAGATAAAAATCTGATAAGAACATAGACTATCATTAGATAATTAATGTCTTTACGATATGATATAATGTGCAGTCTAGAAATGAAAAATACAATATCTGAAATTGAGAACTCATTCGATGGGATTAAGAAGAGAGATTTAAAAAAGCAGTAGATAATAGAATTTATGAACTGGAAGACAAGGCAAAAAAAATTCCAAACAGAAATTTAAAGAGTAAAAAGAACGTAAAATGCAATAAATGGCATCAGAGATATGTAGGCAGTATGAAAAGTTCAAATGTAAGTTTACATAGCGTCACAAAAGTAAAGACGAGAGATAACAGGGAAAAACATATTTTCAAAGCCGACGAAAAACATCAACCTGTAAATTCAAAAAGCTCTTCAAACCACAAGCAGAAAATATAAAAGAGAGAACATCTTTGCTCATCATAGTCAATCTGCTATAAGTGAAAAGCAAAGAGGAAATTTTTAAAGCAACACAAGTTACATGCCCTTTCTTTATATATGCTGTGTTTCAACTGAAAGATTTAAGAATTGTAAGAAAAAAGATATTTTATCTCCATTGGAGCAAAAAGACTTCAGCTGATTCCTCAATAGAAATGACAGATGCCAAAAGACATGTAATGATAACCTTAAAGTTCTGGGGGAAAAAATATAAAAAAAAAAAACCTCTCGCAATCTAGAATGGTATTGCCCAGTAAAAATATTCTGCAGTAATAAAGGTGAAATTAAGATGCTTCCTAATCAGCAAAACAATGAGAGTTGGTGATCAAGAAACCTGTACTAAGACATATTAAAGAAAAATTTTTAGATGAAAAGAAAACAACCACTGGGGAAAACATTGAATTAAAAGAGAATGTGAAGAGCAAAGAAAAGGAAAATACATGGGAAAATATAAATGAACACTAAAATAAATTTTGATGACACAAAACAATAATTGCCATGTCTTGTGGGAGGAAAATATATGAACATTAAAAATGCAAGACAACAAGGTGGGATAGAGGTAAATGCCATTAAAGCATTCTAAGGTTCCTGCATTACCGAGGAAGCTGTACATTAATAATTTGTATTGTAGTCAAATAAGTCCAAGATGCATGTTTAATCTCAAATTATTAGATTTGAGATTAAATAATTTTTCTTAATTTCATTAAGAAATTATAAAAATGCATGTGTAAAAAATTAGTAGAAGGGAAAAACATGAACTAAAAATGTGTTTTCCTTAATCCAAGGAAAATAAAGAATAGAGGGAAAAAGAATTATGAAACACATAATGGAAACACAATAGTCAAATGGAAACAAATAATAAAGTGGTAAATATAAACTCAACCACAATAGTTACAGTAAATATAAATGTACTATATACTTAAAGTTAAAAACTAATATTGTCAGACTAGATTAACAAATAAACCAAACAAACAAAATAAAAATGCAAACAAGCAAACAAAACCTATATTCTGCTTATAAGGGAATACCTTAAACATAGAGAAGACATACTAATGTATATATGTACACATGCTAATAGACAAAAGATTAATGCAAGAGTAATTGCTTAGAGATAAATAGTGGCATTTCACAATGATAAAGCTGTCAATCTATCAGAAATAATGTCATAATTCTATGTCTACATACACACAATCACACAGATTCAATAAATATATAACATAAATTAACAATTAAAATGAGAAGTCAACAAATTCATAATCATGATGAAAGTGTTAAAAACCCAACTTTTAATAACTAATAGAATTAGCAAAGCAGCAAGGATATAGAACATCTAAAAAACACAATTAAATGGTAATTATATTTATATATGATTAACATATACAGAAAACAGAATCTAATAATGACAGAATAAACTCAACACAGTATTAATTTCTTTCCAATTCCTACTTCAAAATATTCAAGTCAAGGGGAAGGCATAAAGTATTTTTTGCTTACAGTGAAATTTTACCCAAGGACATACTTAGACATAAGGTCTACTAAATGCACTCACAAAACACAATTTGTAATCTCTCTCATCGCAAGGAATATTTTCATTTGCATTTTAACATCTAACATTAAAAGGCGAACCCATGCCCCCAAAATCAAGCTTGTGGGATAACAAGCACCATGTTCTTTCCTGATTCTATTACTGTGATTTGAGCTAGGAACAGCAATAGCTCTGACAAATAGATAACTCAGTTCATAGTTTTTCATCATTTTTATTATGTATAGTTTAATAAAATTTAAATTATAAGCAGATTCCAAGCCTATTTGAGTTAAAATCCCGGGTATTGAAGTCTGATAGATCTGAATTTAAATACAATTCCGCTATTTGGTAATTATGCTCTTGGGCAAGTTAGGTAACCTCACTACAGAATAAAAATAATAATGCCTGTATCGTAAGGTTGCGATGAAAATTAAATGAGGTAATTTATATAAAATGCTTAGCAGAGTGTTCAGTATTCTGTAAACCCAGACAAAGTTATGGCCATTATTCTCCTTTCCCTCGGCTCAGGACTTGACCAAAGTCATTGTCTCAGGTCCTGTGTTACCGCGTCTCCTTGGGTAGCGCCACTCCGCAGGGCTTGGCGAGCAGCGAGGGGAAGGCCGGGCTGAGCAGGCGAGTGCGTGAGGAGGGGAAGAGAAGACCAAGGATGCTGGACATTATTTTGAAAAATAAAGCAAACAAAATTATTCCCCAGAAATGAAGCAGTGAAGTGATTAAAAAGTCATAATCACGCTTAATTTAAGCAACTCTAATTACAAACATAGAGCGCTTCATGAAGTCACAGAACGTGCTAAAACTTGATTCTCATTCCCCGACTGAACACAGGACGTGAGTGTTAATCCTTCTAGAGCATGCTGTGTCCTATGTCGTCAAGTTTTACATCAGTGCTTTCAATGCTGCGGTCCCAAAGCACCGGGCCGCATGTTAGGGTCCGGCTGCAGAGTCCAGCCTCCGACACTCCTGGCCCGGTCAGTGGGAAACGGTCTTCCCCGAACCGGTCCCTGTGCCAGCGCTGGGGGCCGCTGATGTAACGGACACCGGCAACATCTGGCTCTCACCTTCCTTTATCTGTGTTGCCATTATTGAGCAATTTCTCTTTCAATTAAGAGGTTTTTTTCCCTTCAGATAAGTTAATAATTTCAATCAGCTTAAGATGAAGTCTTAAGGATATCAGAGCCATTGTCTACCTTCAGCAAGAAAATGTATATGTCAGTATTCTTATCGATAATGAGCTGAATTAATTATCTAAATCGCAGAAAGCAACATTCTTACCTTTATTTCACAGCTTTCTGAAGTGGAACACCAAGATCACATTCAAAATTCCAATCCTGTTTACAGAAATGGGCCACAAATCAAAACATTTGCAATTAAAAAAAAAAGTCATTTCTAGTTTTACATTTATTCCAAGTGTAAAAAACTAACTAGCAGCCTATCAGGTACATTATAGATAGTGCAAAATATACATAGATTCCTTTTTTCCCCTGAAGTTTACTATTGTATCTATATGTGTATTTATTTTTTGACCAACATAAAACAATGGACTGGATAGTTCTAACAAGACCTCAGGTTAACACCGAACAGAATCATTTAGTTGCGTGTCTCCATCACTTGACTGAGAATTACGTAAGAATGGTGACCAAATTTTATATACATGTTTGTATCTACAGCCCAAAACAGTGAGGAATGAATAAATTAGTTTCTGGAAAAATATTTTTAAATGGAAAGTTTTCATGAGACAGAACATACTATATTGCCACTGCTGTAATTTTTTACTTTTAAGTAATGCGCATTATTTTATACCTATTCAAACAAGAAATTGTTCCGTATCCCACGTCCCTTTTTTTCCCGCCTCTCACTCTCACACTGCCTTTGCGCAGCTGAAGAAGCAATTAGGAAACAGGCCATTAAAAATTCAGTGGTGTTTCCAGAGGCTATTGGAGGAGGTGAGTGTGAGTCTGAAACTTTATCAACCAGCTAATTTCAATTCCTACCATGGGCAACTGGGCACTTAAGAATTCCTCCTCAAACTAAACAAATGAACCAACAAAAACAGGACCATCACTAGCAGGAATGCATTATTTTGCTGCTAATGATAAGTTATTAATCAGTTCACTTTTCCTTACAGAATAGCAACAACATTTTTAAATCAGCTTTTCAAAATCCTCAATAAGAAAGTAACTCAATATAGAAAATCTAGGCTAAGTTCTGATTTCAATCAGGTTATTCAGTGTTCCCTACTTTGTGGCTATAATAAAACAGGGGCAATGCTACAATGTTAATTTGACACATACTCATTTTCAAATAAATATATTTGTAAAATGGAAGTCGTGATAATGATACTTATCCCACAAGGTATTTTTAAAGATCAAATGAAATAATAATGACAAATGTGCGTTGTAAAATGTAAAGTGTAGGAGAAATAGTAATTATCATCAGCGGTGTCATCATTATCAGTGCTATAATTATATATAAGTGAAGTAACCTGCCATCTATGTGATATAGTTAGTTTAAAGACACCTAGAGGACACCATGATAAGATGAATTGTTTTAATAGCCTCTGAATATTTACTATTCATGTGCTACCTATTTCGTTAGACATGAACAAACAAACATCATTTGTAAGAAGACGAATTTGTTACTCATTCACACTCTAGTATGAATTATTCACATGCTAGTATGAATTAATTAAATTGGATTATTATAATCTTAGCTACTAGTTGAAAGTAACCTTTCTGAAGTACAGGAGAAAATGAAAAGAGGCAATTTTATGGCATGGTATGGTGTGGGAGATGCAGGAGACCTCGTTAATATCCTGGAGAGGGAGGCATTCTGTTAGTGCAACATATGAGAACCTTATGTAAATAAGAGAAACAGCAGCACAAAGTAATGCAAAAAAACAAGGTTAATAAAACTTGTGTGGACTTTTAAAAGTTTGTCCAAGTGTCAAAGAAAGAGACAACTAAGCTAGGGAGAAAAAGGCACCATTGCTTTGGCAAAGAAGCACTTCTTTTCAATCCATTGTCTAAGCAAGGGAGGCCAAAGTTATGACCTTAGAACTCCGCTACGACCACCAAGAATTCTGCTACAGTAAATAGATAATCAGGATTATCTTCTGAATATTTACTACCTAAGTGAAGTTTAGAGGAAAATATGATTAAGAATACTGTAAACAAAAGGAAATATCTTGTTTTAGCTAACTATGCAGACTTATTTGCCAACTGTGTAAAAAATAGTTTGAGAAATAGAGATGAAATAGGGCATTTTATTATAAAAAAGTCAATCCATCAGTAAATATAACAATTATAAATATATATTCATCTAAAAAAAGAACCACGAAATATATGAAGAAAAAGGGGACAGAATTGAAGGAAAAAAATAGACAAATCAACAATAAAAATTGGGAACCTTAATATTCCCCTCCAAATAATAGCTAGAACATCTAGGTAGAAGCTAAGTAACAAAACGGAAGACTTAAAAAGCATGATAACTCAACTAGACCTAATAGACGTCTACAGAATGTTTCACCTAACAACACAAGTGCAGGGGCCATGGGAAAAACTTCCCCTTCACTCTCTGAAAGTTGGTTGAAAAATCAACTCACAAAAGACAGATTAATTGAAGGAAAGATATACAAATTTAATAACATTTACGTGGGATGGAATCACAAAGTGATTACTCAGTATCCCAATGGGGGACAGATGCCCATACCTATTTCTTAGGGGAAAGGGATATGGGTAACTGTGGATGATTTTAGGGAGATAGTAATTTATTTTGAGGGAAATTCAATGGACTTTATGAACATACAATGGCCTGGTAAACAGTCTATTGAGTCCAAGGAGTGGACGATGATTTATGACAAAAGGCTGTCTAGGTTTTTTGACAGATTTCAATCTTTCTTCTGTGATATGATCAGTTAATGAAAACTCAGGGAAAGGACAAAGGGAATTTTTTTCTTCTTTGGCAAATCTGGACTTTAGGCAGATGAGGAATTTTAGAGAACAACTTCATCCTGTGCTTTGGAAGATATAGATGATGGAGAAAGAGGAGGGCGGAGAAGGTCTGAGAGAACTTGTGGTATCTTCCTCAGTTCAGCATGCCAAAGCACCATATTTTGGGTATTGGTTTCTGAGTCCCAGTATTTCCCCCTCTGAAACTTCCCTAGAAGTTTCACACACTAAAAGCTGAGCTGGTGGCTGTGAAGAGAAAAATTAATAGCTGAATGGCAAAGGATCTCATTAAACCAGTCTTCCATTTCTGGGAGTAGGCCAGTCCAATTAAACACTGTGTGTCATTTCAGGAGATGGTGTTGCAGATGGGTCCCAAAACAGAAGAAAAACAAAAGTTAATGTTTTTAACAATCTACAAACCAGTTTCTTTAGAGTCTGGAGGGCAGTCACTCGAGGTGTCTAAATGTTAGACTCGAAGCGTCTTCAGTTATTAATAAAGTAGAAGTAGGCATGGTAATCTGACAGGTTTTTCTTCTCTGTAGTTTGAATGTCACAAGGTTATTTATACATGAGCTTCAGTTTGCAGGGCCTCAGAAAAGCATAGTAGCAATATTATTGTGGTTGAGTCAGAAAAATAGAAGAATAATTTGGAAATGTTAGTTTTGAGACTTGTAGCCAGGAAAGAATACAGAATTCAGTGCAAATTTTAGGCAAATAATAAAAACTCAAAAACAAGGAATAGGGCTAGAATTTAATAACAGGTATACTACAGGTTTATTCTGAAACATAGTTTATTCTCTCTCTAGTTCCCCATTTTTAGCAAGGATAAATCATGGAAAGACCAATTTATTTGCAAAATAAGTTTTAGTCTCATTATGCTTAGTCTGATTATTTGCATAAAGTATAGTAAAAATACTGATTGGCCATACAGGCTCTTTTTAAGTTGGCATTGCTGGAATGTTTTCATAAGGAATCTCAAATTAGACTTTTAAAAGCCTCGAGAATAGGAAGCTAAGTCAAGGATGTGCCATCAGACTGCACCTGTAATGCCTGTATGAATTGGAAGAATTCCTCTTTTTCGAGGTCCCAAAATATCCTGAGATTCCTGGGCCTGTCAGAAAGTTTTTACTTGACACAAGTCAGGAACCGTGTAGACAAGATACCAGGACAGTCATTCCAAGGGGCTTTTTATCAGCTCTATAAAATCAATCTTAATTCCTCGAAGCAGTATGATCAAGTCTGAAAATACGCCATTCCACTCAAAGCCTTGCTAAAATAACCAGTGTCTCCAATTGTGTCCTGTTATAAAAGAAAAGGGATTCTTATTGAACTTATGCAAATAACTTATGCAAATTTATATTGCCATAAATCAAGAATACTCACAAATAATTTCTAAACTGTGGACAAATCAGGAAATAAATTTTTCAAGTCAGCTCACAAAAGTAAATTTTATGCAATTGTTGTAAGCTATAAATAGCTCAAAAGAAAAAATTTTCTTGACTCTGGAAAACAAAACATAAAAATAATCAGCAATATTTCAGAAAGAAAAAGGCATAAAAAACCATTTAATCTTCTATCAGCTCAGTCCCATGTAATTAGTAATTAACTCTTGTCTGCTTGATGTTGGGTTAGCAATCCTCGTGAACACATCGACTTTTCTTTTGAAGAGTCTTGAATATTTTTATTTAGTTTGATGGAATGATCTCCAGAGTTGTCAAAAACCTGTGAATTAAACTGAAGGGATGTATATATGTCTTATTGCATGGAGAAACCATAACTCAGAATAGTGGTTTAAAGCATGGAGTCTGATGTAATGGTTTTACTCTGTGTAGCAGCTTCTTAGCCCCATGACTCTAAGAAAGTTATTATTATTTCTTTTAGAGATGGGATCTTGCTCTGTCACCCAGGCTGGAGTGCAGTGGTGCTGTGTAGCTCACTGCAGCCTAATACTCCTAGGCTCAAGCAATCCTGCCACCTCAGCCTCACAAATATCTGGGACTACAGGCATACACCACCATGCCTGGCTAATTTTTCCATATTTAGTAGAGTCAGGGTTTGGCTGTTGCTCAGGCTGGTCTCAAACTCATGAGCTCAAGCCATTCTCCTGCCTCAGCCTCTCAAAGTGCTAGGATTACAGATGTGAGCCACCATGCCCAGCTCTAGTAGTTTTAATTACATATACCAATTACAATGTTGACTTTTAGTAAGTTTAATTTTCAGTGAAAATGCTAAAAAGAAAGAAATTTTAACTGTGTATCAAATATGGAGCCCAAGACAAAGGACAAAGCTGTGAAGACAATGCCTAGAGTATCCAACCCGTCTGAGCACGGCCAGGAGGCACAGCTGGACCAGGGAGTATGGGCCTTGGTGCTGTCCCCAGGATTCACCATGGCCACTTGTTTAGACCTCAGAATCTAAAGGCTCATATCCAAAGACCTAAGCTCATATAAAAATTAAGCAAGTATCAAAAAAATTACAGAAGCAGCAGTTTTATGACATTACAATGTGAAACAAAGACAGCATAAACCTGTCTGACCAATAGAACAAGGGAAAAATGTATAAATTAAGTTCAGAAGATGTTTTTATTTTATTGTTCCTACAGTGTAAAAACTATCTGTATTTACTAAAGGTCACATGAACTTGAAAAAGCATCTGGACTTATTTATTAATACTTATGACTATTCATTTATCAGTCAATTTTCTATCATATGGACAATATATGAACATAGACATGTATACATAAAAACACGGACAGACACAAAGACTTTATAGCTGTGATTTCAAAAAGGTAGCCAAGGGACCAGTAAAGCTCACCAGCTTAAAATGAAAGTTGGATTCGAACTGTGCCTTTTTAAGTGAAAAGGTTAAAGTTTATCTGTTTCACTTGACCAAAGCCCTCGTTGAGTTTTAGAGAAAACAGGGTGGCAAATTTATATCTCAAAGCACAGAGAGAAAGATAATTTAAGCTTTCTCAAGGAGTTTGGGTGTATCAGTTAGAGGAATATTAAAAAATAAATGTCAAGATAACATAAGATCATAGGAATTTACCATAGGATCTATATGGGGTCCAGGGGAGAATGTCAGAGAGACCTTGAAGCTTCTTCTGCAGTTCAGAGTGTCAAAGCACCATATTTGGGATATCACTTTATGGGCCCCAACAGAAGACATAGTCTCCTCAAATACACAATAGCATATCCAGGATAGACCAAATGCTGGTCCCTAAAAGAAGCCTCAAAAAATTTAAAAATGATTAAAAGCATACAAGTATGTTTACTCACAATGAAATGAATTTAGAAATCAATAATGGAAGGAAATTGTGGAAATTAATAGGAAATTAGGAAAATAAAACTGCATGCTTCAAAATAACTAATGGAATCAAAAAGAAATCACAAGGAAAATTAGAAAATGTATTAAGATGAATTAAATACAAAAATATAGTATGACAACATAGCAATAGTGCTTAGAAGGATGGTTATAGCTATAAAGACTATAATAAAAAAGAAAGGTCTCAGATCAATAACATAACTATACTAACTAAAGAAACTGAAAATAGAAAGCAAACTAAACTCAAATCAGATAAAAGAAAAAGAATAAATAGGCATTACAGTATAAAATAAGTGAAAGGGGGAATAGAAAAAGCATTAGAGAAAATCAATGAAACAAATAATTGGATTTTGAAAAAGAATGAATAATATTGACAAAACCACCTAACATCATATTAATACTTAATTGTGAAAGATTAAATGGTTTTACCCTCAGATCTGGAAGAAAACAAGAATGTCTCCTTTTCATTTTAATTAGATACTGTGCTGGAAGTTCTAGCCTGAGCAAATAGGCCAGACATAGAAGTCAAACTCACCCAGATTGGAAAAGACAAAGTAAAATTATGTCTATTTGCAAAGTATAATATCTTTTAAGGAAAAACCTTAAAGAATCCACTGGTAAAAAATCTTTTATAACTAATAAATGAGTTTAGTAAATTTGTGAGATCATTTTACAAAAATTAATTGTATTTCTATACTCTCAAAATAAAGAATATGACAAATTAAGAAAACAATTCAATTGGCAAAGGCATCAAAAAGAATAAAATACTTACATAAATGTAACCCTCAAAACTTGAAAATATTGTGCAAAGAAATTCTGTAATTTCTTCTATAAGGCTTAAATAAATGTAGTTGTGCTCCATATTTATGGATCAAAAAACTTAATATTTTTAAGATGTCAGTACTCCCAAAATTGATTTACAGATGCAACACAATCCCTGTCAAATCCCAGCTGCTTTTGTTTTGGCAAAAATTAACAAATGTATCCTAAAATTTATATAGAAATTCTACCAACCAGAGAAGATCAAATAACCTTGAAAATAAGAATAAAATTGAAGGGCTCAGAATTCCAATTTTTAAAACTAATATAAAGCTATGTTAATCAAGACAGTGTGTTACTAGCAAAAGGGTAGGCATATAGATTAATGGAATACAATTTAGAATAAAGAAATAAACTCATATTTATGGTCAATTGATTTTCAACTGTGATGAGATAATTTAATGGGAAAATAATAGCCTTTTTCAACAATATTTCTGGAAAAAGTGGATATCTACATGCAACAACAATAACAAAAAAAATGAAATTTGATCCCCTTCTTACACCATATACAAAAATTAACTCAGAAAGAATCATTGGCCTAAGTATAAGAGAAACTATAAAACCTTAAAAGAAAACATAGGAATAAATCTTCACAACCTCAGGTTAGGCAAAGTCTTTATTGAATTGACACCAAACCACAAGTGACAAAAGAATAAATATAAAAATTAAGACTTCATAAAAATGAAAAACTTTTGTTCTGAAATGACACCATTAAGAAAGTTAAAAGCTAACCCACATATTAGGAAAAAAATATTATGTCACATATCTGACACAGGACTTGTGTCCAGAATATACAAATATCTCTCACAACTCAGTAATAAAAAGATAGACACTGAGCATCATTAGCCAATAGGTAAATGCAATTTCAAACTACAATGAGGTAATTATTTCACACCCACTAGGATCACTAAAATAAAAAAGACAGACAAATAAGCAAAGAACAGAAAGACAAATACTGCATGATGAATCTAAGAGTTGATTTTGTAGAAGTAGGGAGTAGAATGGTGGTTACCAGGGATCGGGGTCTTGGCAGTAGGGAGCGTTGGGGAGATATTGGTCAAAAGATACAAAATTTTAGTTAGAAGAGTAAGTTCAAGTAATTTATTGTATAACATGGTGACTATAGTTAATAACGGTATGTTGTATCCTTGAAGAATAGGGACTAGATTTTAAATGATTTCACTTCAAAAATGATAATTTTGTGAGGAAATATATATGTTAATTAGCTAGATTTAGCCATTGCACAATGAATATATATTTAAAAACATCATGAAGTACATGAAAAATACATAAAGTTTTATCTGTTAATTTTATAAAAATAAATAATTTTTTTAAAGGCAATAACATGTTGCAGAGAATAAGGAGAAATTGGGGCCCTCATACACTGCTGGTGAGAATACAAAATGGTACAGTCTCTGTGAAAATAGATTTGGCCATTTCTCAACATGTAAAACATAGAGTTAACCTATGACCCACTCCTAGGTATATACCCAAGATAAATATAAATACAAGGTCCACAAAAAATGTTCACATGAATCTCTACATTAAAAGTCAGAAAGTGAAAAAAAAATCCAAATGTCCATCAACTGATGAATTAATAATATGTGATAACCATGCAATAGTACAGTATTCAACAGTAAAAGGAAGGAAGTACTGATACACGTTACAACATGAATGCACCTTAGGGATGTTATGACAAGTGAAAGAAGCCACTTACAAAGGATTGTATAGTATATGATTCTATTTGTAAGAAATGTCCATAATAAGCAAATCTATAGATATAGAAAGCAAATTATTGTTTTTCTCAGGATCAGAGGGAAATGGAGCATGACTGTTAATGGGTACAGGGTTTCTTTTTGGGGTGGTGAAAATGTACCAAAAATATAATACGATGATAGTTGCACAACCCTGTGAATGCACTAAAAAATGATTGCATCATATACTTTAAATAGATGAATGGCATAGAACATGAATTATATTTCAATAAAGCTGCTTTAAAAAGTGTCACCATAAATTAGGTCAAACAAATGAAAATCTAAAATAAGAACACTTATTGAAACTATTTTTATTGACTATGATTATAAGAATAGAATTTCCCTTACTTCATAACCCCTCAGAGTATTATAAATTCTAATTATAATTATTCCTGTTTAAAATATTATATGCCTTTATTTTTCTGATGATTTAAAATAATTACTAAGTTAAAAATTGCTTTAGCGAATCTTGGTTCAACTCAAAAATTAGAAAACAGTAGACAGGGGAACTTCTCTATCTTCCATGTATTCATTTCTATCATTAGATATATAGATGTGATATTATTTTAACTCATAATGTTTTGTCATAGGAAGATATAGTCTTCTTAAGAGGACTTAAATTGAGATCTAATAATTTAAATTAAAATGTTCTATCAAACAACTTTAAATGTATTAAGTTGTAGAGCCCAGGAGGGTAATTATCATAGAAGGTAATGTTTCTATATTCTGAGAGGGGAAATGTGAAAAATAATTACAAATACTATACGTACTTTGTCCAGTGGTCAAAATTGATCTAATAACTGCAGAACAGTGAGACTGCCAAGGGAGATTTATTTTCTTTTTCAAATCATATATGATGGGATCACCTAAATGCTATTTAATATCTCTCATACAAAATAGTGTTCAGCAAATTCGTTTTACATTTTGATTTCAGGAAAACTATAGTTTATTCATATTAGCATCTATATATCCTCTAATCAGAGAATAAGAACTATGTTTTCAATGATTTCTAATATATCTTGCAATAAGATGTACTATACATTATAAATCAGCAAATAATTTTACCTTGGCATTATCATTTTCATACTTGTGATCACAGAAAATCAATGTATTTGCTAGAGAAGTTGAACTTTTCTTTTTATATTTTTAATCTAAATTCTAAACTCCTAGAGGATAAGAACTATGTATTTCCTGTTCTCTATCCTCACAGTAGTATCATGTCAGCTAAAGTAATTATTTCTAAAAAATTAAAAGACAACTTTTCAACAAAAAGTTATCCACAATGGAATGTGCTGCCTTAGATGGTAATGACGTCCTCTATACTAGGACATAGACAGAAGGAGTGGTCAGCACTTTGCAATGTTGTTGTAAGGAATGAATCCATCACTCAAGGGGAGATCAAGCTACCTTAACTCATGGTCCCTTCCGGTCTTGTGATTTTGTGGATCTAAGTGTATTACACACTTATTTAGAGGTGTGCTTATGTATTGTTTTTATTTTTAATTTTTTCTAATGTCCTTTACAGTGAAAATATACACCATATACAACTCTCTAAAGCTGGTTGGTCAAGTATCATAATACCCCTTTTAGAGATCCGAAACTTTGACTTAGGAAATGGTGTTTTCCTCAAGGTCACATTGCTAATCATTAACAAAGCCAGCACATGAGCATAGAGTCTCTGCAACATCTGGAATGACACTTGAAAAAGACTTGTCCCTGCTGAATGTATGTTGACTGCATTTATGATTGAAAATTTGGTCTTAAGTTAGAGCACTCTGGCCACTGCGTGCCCCACCATGTTAGAATGGTGTATGAAAGCTTTTCAGTAGTGTCCTCTGAAAGACTTCATTTAGAAGAGTGGATGTCTTTAGGTTTGGCTAAATAGGTAACAGGATTATCTGATCATGAATTCAAAGAAGTGGGAATTTCAAATATGTTTCTTGATTTTTAAACTAGTAGGTCATCTTTGTTAAGTGAGGTTGAAGAGGATTCCATAACAAAGACTTATTGGATTTATTAAAAACATGAGGTACTAACAGTCATCTTTTGCTAAATTGTACCATTCTGTCTTCTACTGTCTTTTACACAGACATTACGGGAAAATCAAGGGAAGGTCAACAGATGTCACAGAGAAAAAGTAAAAGAAAAAATAATTACCACCTATTGATGCTTGTTAGCACGAAACCACAATGGCTTTCTTTCATGTTTTTTGAAAGGGTCACTTGGGTCACCCATGTGCTGGCATATTAACTTAATTTCTGCCAAATGAAAGAGTCCATACAGAAGTCATGATTTATTTTGAGTACCTACAAATCAAAATCTCTTTGATAAAGAGAGGCTGGGTAGGCAATCCTGATATGTACAATATGAGGAAGAGAGCATGGCAGTCCACCGGAGAGGCTAGAAGACCTTTCTCTTGGTGCTGAACGCTCCTGTTGAAGTTGCAGTCACCTAGGCCCTTCGCTCCTGGATATTCTGACTCTCTGAGCCTGCCTGATCCCTGCCCCTCGGTTTTGTCTTTTGAATTCTTCCTGACCTTAACCTTATCATTCCCTCCCCAGCTCCCACCCATGCCAGGGCTAATGTCAGCTTAGGGCCAAAATGACAAGATGTAGGTAACTGTTTGAGTCACAGACTGCAAGATTGATGGTGATGGCAAGGAACCAGCTCTATCAACTAGTAGGTTTCCAGAAACAGCTGGAGGGAGATACAAATCAAGAGACAACGAGAGATTGTAGCCTCAGGGAAATAAGAGTCAGAGACTGAGAACTGGTACCAGTCCTTGCATCTAAAACCTCTGTGAAGTTACCCCTTCAGCTCTGCTTTAGGCTAAAGGTTCCTTTTCTGTGCTCTAATAATATCCTATGTTTTAGCCTATGCCGAGAGTACCTTACTGTGATGAAGAGGAACAGGTTCTACAGTCAAGCAGCCCTAGGTTTAAATCCAGCTCCACCACTAATGTTGGTATTTTGGGCAAGTACTTAAATCCTTTAGGCCTTATTTTTTTGCCTTACTAAATTAGAAATAATAGTATCTTACTCACAGACTTGTTGAATGATTAAGAAAATGCATACAAATACATCCAACACATATAAAGTCTTTATCTGCTGTATATGTATTATGATATAATATGCCATATATGATACGTATCATAAAAAATAAATATACAATATATAACAGACATTTTTATTATTACTATAGATACTGGCAAACTGTCACCAAACCAGTTTCCTTCTCCCCCAGGAACTAGACTATTTCTCTCCTATGACAGGCTGAACAATGTTCCTGAAAGAACATTGTCCTAATCCCCAGACCCTGTGAATATGTTATTTTACAAGGGAAAGGGGACTTGGCAAGTGTGATTAAGTTATGGATCTTAAGCTGGGGAGATTAGCCTTTATGATTCACTTGGGCCCAATGTGCTTACATGGGTCCTTATAAGAATGAGGCAGGAGAATGAAAACCAATGGTAGAAGACATGACATTGGAAGCAACAAGCTGGGTTGATGCCAGGAAGGGCTCGTAAGCCCAGGAACGCAGGCAGCTTCTAGAAGCTGTAAAAGGCAAGGAAATGGATTCTCTTCTCAGAGTCTTGATTCTGCCCAGTGAAATTGATTTCAGACTTCTGACTTCCAACACTGCAAGAAAATAAATTTGTACTCTGTTAAGCCACTAAATTTGTGGTGATTGGTTACAGTGGCAAAAGGAAACTAACATACCTAGCTCCCTTAGAGATGGGTATAGCCATGTGAACAAGATCTGACCATGGACTGTGAGTGAAATGAACACACCTGACAATGTATCTGGCCCAAGAAAAGCTTACACACAATTCCCTACCCTCTTTCTCTGTCCACCAGTTAGAAGCCACAAACTTAGAGGCCCTTGAGGATGAAAGAGCCACAAGTCAAAAGGAACTTTGGGCCCTAAATCAACCTACGGAAGACCATCTGCTAATATCCCACTTTACCGAAATGATCATTTTGCCTATCTTTACCATGAGACCAAACATATCAAGGAAAGAGGATGTGTCTTTTTTTTGTGTCCCTAGTGGTTAACATTATTCTTGGTGCGTATTTAAAAAATTACATTCTAAATGATTATCAAAAGCAATAGTATTATTTGAATTGAGCAGAACACAGTATAAAACTATTCAGTAAGAGGAGGCAAGAGGTCAGAAATGAAGACAGCAAAGGCAGATTGTCAAGCAGAGGGCAGGGCAGGTACAATTTTTGAAGACACAAGCTGAGAACTGAGTCAGGGTCAGGGGTTAACTCATAATGGATATGGGCCTGTGACCTATGGCCTATAGGCTCATGTACATGGAGAAAGACAGACCACTCAGCTACTACACAATGTGTAACCACAGCAAAAAGGATGAGAGGTAATCCTATGAAACCTTCATTTAAAGTTAGTAAAGTAAATTCTATTTTGAATATATCACCCTTATCAATCTCTTGATCAGAAAATAGTTAGCCTGGTGTAAGTTATTCATTTTTTCATACATGCTATTATAGTAGTATTAGAATAAATAAGCCCATGAGATGCTTTCTGCCCTGGTTCACATGAGAAAGCATTATAAAAAGGTTCACACTGGAATTAAGATGATTTTTTCCCTTACAACAACCAAATAAAATAAGGCAACCATCGGCTCAAAGAATTTAGGGTCTGAGATTCATAAAGAACATTTGCTTTTCCTATTTTCAATCTACCTAAGTTTTGTATTATTTGAAGAGCAATCCAATTTTTTTTTTTTCATCTAAATGCTTCTCTGACTGGAACAAAGTTTTGCTTTTATCAGACAGTTCTCAGGCCTTGCAATAGGCAAGATCATTGTCATTGCAGCCCCAGGATATGGTCTCTTTCTCAGTGATGCATAAAAGGATTTTCCTCCCTTCAAATGATAATTAAATTAAAAGCAAAGTTGGAAAGGCAGCTTTGAACTCCTCTGGTGAGAAAGGTCACTCACTGATCAGCAATCTGTTAGCACAGCTGTGTCCAGAAGAGGCTTTCCAACCACAACATCTACAAGTGGGTTCTTCATATCAAGTGAGAAGTGTGTTGATTTTGCTTCTTTTAATCATTTTTGTTAGCGACACTCAGGAGCCAGCAAACATACAGGCATTTGAAGAGCTTTGTAGAGACTTAGGGGAAACACCAAATTAAATCGTCAAGAAAATCCACAATAGGAAAGGGCCATGTAATCTAACATCAGGAAAAAACCGTGGCAGTGGACCTGATTTATGTCCTTTCTGTTAAAAGTGTCATGTGTCATTTTGCTCATTTCCTTGATCTTGTACTATTAGAGAGAAGGGAGTTGCATGAAGCGGGTATGCTTAATACATGTTATTCCAAGATGTTACGTTTAGTCAATTTATTATTTTACATTCAATGGACTAATAGCTTCCAATCTAAAACAAATATCCATGTGACAATAATCAAAGGATTTCAGCACTGTTTAAAGAAAAGGACCATGTACCGTGGGCAGTGAGGAGTGGATAATTCTCTCCTCAACTTCTGGGATGGTATAACAGTTGATTTCAGACAGATAACAATCTAAGTTTAGCTAGAATCAGGTTTTGCCTGGGAACAACCGCTCTTCTATAAATGGGGAATTGGAAGATAGTGAACTTTTCTAAAATTTCTTTATAGGAGGAGAATTTACCCACTGGACAGTCCCAGGTTCAAATATGTCCATAATCACTTCCTTTAAATTCCAATAAAGAGTGGACTGAATCTAGTGTAGACTGGAAATTTATTTATCAGTCATTTTCAAATATGACATCATGTTGCTATTTATTTATTTATTTTTGAGACAGTCTCGTTTTGTTGTGCAGGCTAGAGTGCAGTGGCATCATCATAGGTCATTACAACCTCAAACTCCCGGGCTCAAGCAATTCTCCTGCCTCAGCCTCCTGAGTTGCTGGGAATACAGAATGATGCCCACACAACAGGCTAATTTTTTCTTCTTTTTTTTGAGGCAGGGTCTTGCTGTTGCCCAGGCTGGTCTCAAACTCCTGGCCTCAAGTGGTTCTCCCACCTTGGCCTCCCAAAGTGCTAGGATTATAGGAATGAAACACTAAGGCTCATTTTTTAGGTTATTAAATATGGAATGTCCAATTTCAAATCAAAAATTTAGTTTATTATATCTCAAACAAGAAGCAATGCAATTAATCAAAGTATGCGCTTAAACCGTCAACACGGTTTTGCCATCTGAATGGTAGCTTGTTTATGCCAGCAGCAAAGAAGCCTGGAGAGCAAGTGGCTATGAAATTGCAAAAGGCATTTTCCACAGTTTGTTGAGAATTGAATAGTTTTCCTTTCAAGAAGATGGTCCAAAGCCTGGAAGAAGTGGTAGTCCATTGGTGCAAGGTCTGCTGAATATGATGGGTGACAGAGAGTTTCGCAGCCCAGCTGCTATAGTTTGAGCAATATTGTTTGTGCTACATGTGGTCCATTGTTGTCTTGTAAGAGGATTGGCCTGTCTCTACTGACCAATCTCAGCTGCTTAATCACAAGCATCCTCATCATTTTGTCCAATTGTTGCAGTAGGTATCTGCTATAATTGACTGACCAGGTTTCATGAAGCTGTAATGGATAATACCAGCACTGGACGACCAAACAGACACCATTAGCTTTTCTGGATGAATATTCGGTTTTGGACTGTTTTAGGACTTCGTCTTCATCCAATCATTGTGCCAAACGCTTGTGACTGTCAAAAAGAATCCATTTTTCATCACATGCAACAGTACAGTGTAGAAATGGTTCGCCTTATTGTGACAGCAAAGAAAGGCGAGCTTCGAGTCGATTTCACTTGTGACGCTCGTTTAATTCATGCGGAGCCATCTATCCAGCTTCTTTTCCTTGCCAGTTTGTTTCAAATGGTCCAATGTGGTTGGAACAGTAACATTTAACCTTGCTGCTAATTCACATGTAGGTAGAGGTGGATTCACTTCTGCTTTCAGCTCAGCATTATCCACCGTGGTCTCAGCTCACCCACATGGTTCATTTTCAAGATTAAAATCGCCAGAATGGAACTTCTGGAACTAGCGACATACTGTGCGTTCATTAGCCACCCCCTTCCCAGCACTTCTCTGATATTTCGTGCTGTCTGCACTTCATTGGTTCCACGACGGAACTCACATTCAAAAATAACTCGAACTTTTGATTTATACGTGGTTTCACAAAAATTACTCTAAAAAAATCTGAAAGATAATCGCAAGCCAAAAACCACCTGTTTAAAACAATGAGGAAGTACTTTCGTAACAAAAATAAAGCAAGATGTGACAAAGTGAAAATGTCAGGGAAATCAACTGTGAAACTTAGTATTTAAGGAAATTGAACATTTCATACTTAATGACTTAAGATTTCTTTTAATAAATGCAAAATGACTCATTAACCCTGCTTTATAAAAAATATAGGTGAGGATTGTTTACGTAGAGTTTACTGTACATAGAAATTTGATGGCTAGTAAAAATAACAATATTAACAATTCACTGAGTGCTGTCTAAATGGCAGTGACTAAATCCGTTTTATATTCCTTGAGAAAAAAAGAGGTGTGAGTTGTTTGTATCTTACCAAATATAGAGGATTTTAGGTGCTTTTCTAAGTTACTTTATATGCATTGTCTTATTTAATCTTCACAACAACCGTTTGAGGTAATTATTATTATTATTTTATATGATCTTTAAAGTATAAACTTCATAAACCCGATTTAATAGAAAGGCCTTCTTCATGATTTCCTGATCTTTCCTGAAAGATTTTCTGAACTTCAAATCTGAAGAAGAGACAGGAAATTTAATCGATTTCTTCCAGAAATTCTTATGTCAAGTAGTCCAGGGATTCTTATGGGAACTAATAAGAAGTTCATCAGGTCACAAAAGGTGAATCTGCTGCTCCTACTTCTCAGACAATGGGGGACTAATATTTTTGTAAGGAGGATGGATCACTTAAATGATTCTTAAATGAAGAATTAAACCTTGTTTAAAGCTTTTCTTGATTTAAAAAAAGACTGTTTTTGTTGATTGTTTATAAAAAGTGTTCTTGCAATATAGTGGGAATTTTTTCCCACAAAAAGTGTAAACAAAGAGTTACATGAAGTTATTATGTACTTATTGACTTATTTTATTAATAAATTAAGACAGCATGCAATTGGAACTTTGCAGGAAAAATCCAGGTTACTATATTATTTCAATAATTTACTTGGAGTAAATGAATCCCAAAATTTGGAAGTCTTTTCTAGTATTGACAGCCTTTAGACACCTCAGCAGTTTCACTTTTCCAACTCACGTCAAGAACAAGTCATGAGTCTTCCTAAGAAGAAGAGGTCTGATGTGTACTGGCTGAATTCTGGGGTTTGTATTGGGCACAGTCTTATTTGGTGATTAAAAGCACAGGGCATAAGTCCCTTTACCTTTGACTTTCTGCATAAGTCAAAGCTGCCAATTTTTCTTTTCCTTTTGAAACGTTTTATTTTCCTAAATTGCAGCTAAATTTGAACAACACATTGCCTTGTGTGGTAAGCCTGGAATGGGTACATCCTAGGCCAGAAAGCATTAAGACAAACTCTCTGTCAAGTAAGCTTTAGATTTGTGTTTACTCACATCAAAGAAGCAGGAATAGGTTTTGTGCATTGAGGTTGAAATATATAAAACTGGACTTTGGGTAACTTGAAAGTACCTGTCAAAGGGAAAGAAAATCTTCAGTAACGGATTTGCATTAAGTTTGGTACCAAAATGCAAAATGATAATAGTTGCACTTTATACATGGTCATTGCTCTGAGCATATATGTATTTTCTAAGTCCTAAAATGGCAATGACTTTAAGATACACCTTCAATTCAAGAATAACTTTTCAGGATCCCCAAAATACCACAATAAATACATACAATAATAATGGTGGTTTGTTTTTATAAACTAATCAAACAATAATGAGATATAATTAGGTGCCATATTTTTCCTATTTTTTTCCTTTTTAAATCAAAATGGGCTTGCTGCAGATATTGATGTTTGAAGATGAGTCCGTTGAGGGACTACTTTTAGTTATTCAGTTGTAGGGTGAATATACTCACAATCCAGAGGAAAGTTTGCAGTGAGACTCTTGGCTTAATAAATGCTACCTTGCAATGTTCCCATCCTCCAAGAATCCTTAGCGTTCATCATTAGAGAGAGGCACTTTAGCACTTAATACCTCATCTCCCATGGTGTAACCTCTACGGTCTGATGGAAAGGATCAGGTGGTCTTGAACAAAGGCCTCCACAGGTCACAGAAGGGTGTATTAGGAGAGAAGCATCACACAGGCCAGGCATGAAAAGTTCCTCCGTTATGCAAGGGAGGGCTAACCATAGCATAGATGTGACCCAGCAAATGCAAGTGAACAATTCAAATAGGTGTGACCCTGGAGCTCAGCAAGTTGCCCTTGAGTTTCAGGGAGGGCTTCAATGCAGCTGTGGTCTCCGCTGAATTGAATTTCACAAGTGACACTAGCCACCACGACCAAAGTAATTGGGCTAGAAGCTGCAAGGATTTTCCAGTCGTCTTTCTCTGTCATGTATCCATTTCTACCCTGTGCCTGCTGAATGGACAGGGGGCTTGCATTACTTCCTAAAAGTCTATCAGGGGAGGGATACAACGAGGGGGCAAGCCAAGCCTCACGATGAAGCTCCAGACACGCTTGAGGCTCTGACGAGGGGAGCAGTGGGGGGAAACGGCAACATACGTAACCTAAATATTTGTATCCCCATAATGTGCAGAAATTTTAAAAAAAAAGGACTTGTGAATATCCAGGAAATGAATTGGAAAAGTAAAACATATGACTGTGTTTGCATGTGTTTGCCTCACAAAATTTCTGCATCCAGAAGAATTAATTTCAATAAAGCCTTATTGTGTAATGCATTGGAAGATACATTAAATAATTATAGATCAAAATCTAAGTTAAAATTAATCTAGGGGTGGTACTACCAATGCAATTAATGCTGAAAAAAGTCACAATTATGTAATCACAGAAGTAAATCCACATATTTACAGGTAGCAACAGTCACAGACACTGTGAATCACACCCAAATCTTTGTCTGGTGATTATTACATTCCTTTAACCACCAATAATAATATATAACAATAAGTTACAAATAGTCCAAAGAATGTTACATTTTTAATATATGCCCAAGAATTTTAATGTGTATCTAAAATATAATGAAACAACAAAGGTAATAGTAACACGATCATTTATGTGAGCCTCATCACAGACGTGGTTAGTGGTTGCCTTATATTTTAATTCTAATAGTTATAGCAATCCTACAAGGGTGGAATTAGCTTTCTGAGGTTTATTTATTCCTTTATTAATGTATTTATCCCACAAATATGTAATGCTCACCTGTGATTTGTAGACATTTCTCTGGATACTGGTGATTAAACAAAAGACATAAAAATCCTTAATATCATAAATAAATAAACACACATCTGAGGGACAGTCACAATCAAATGAAGAACCACCACCAGAGTTAGAGGACAGAGAGTCAGGATAGGGATAAGTTCTGTTTTAAATATGATGTTCTAAGGAGGGCTGTCTGAGACCTTAGGGATGTAGATATCACGTGGAAGGGAATTCCAGGTAGAGGGCAGAGCAGGGCAAATGCCCTGAAATGAGAGTGAATGCAGTGTGTTCAAAAAGCATCAAAATGCTAAGTTGTTTGCAGCAGAGTGACCATTGCAAAAAGGAGAAAGAGATGAGGACAAAAAGGCCAGATGCAGATAATGCAGTGTTTTGTAGGCAATCATAATGACTATGGAATTTTAATTTGAGCCAAGGGAAGGCTTTCAGCAAAGGGATTATGTGATCTGATTTTAATTTTTAGAGGTTCAATCTGGCTGTGGAGTGATAACGGGGAAAAATTTTGTGGAGAATGGACTGCAAATGGAACCAAGGAGACCAGGTAGGAGGCTGCGGCCCAGGTGAGAGAAGATGATGCCTCTAACTAGAGTTTTCGTCTGTAGAGCTGATGAGAAAACATAAAGTTCAGGATAGGTATTGAACATAGAATTTGAAGGACTGGGATATGAATTAGATGTGTCATAAAGAAGTCAATGATGAGTCCTAATTTTGGGCCCTGGACAAATCTGTGAATTATGGTAATATTTATTCATATGCATAAAATAAGGCAAAAGGAAAGGGAAAGAAGTAAGAGTACCAGTGATCAGAAAATTAAGTAACGTGCTGAAGATGAATCAGAGCTAGTAGAGTTTGGACTTGAATGCAACCCCGTCTGGTTTCTAAGCCTATCCTCTTTGTAATCATTATACTTGAGTAACTCCTGAAAGTAAGAAACCTGCCCGTGTGTTTCCTTTTCAAAATAACCAAGAATTCACTGCTCAGCTTAGTCGCTTTCCAGGTCTTTGGTCAGTTCACTGCACTTTTCTCAATATTATGAGAGCTCTTGGGGAAGGAGGAAAGGAGATATTGCCCTCTTGAACAATTGACAATGGAATGCAGATTACATAAAATGGTATTTAATTGCTGAGAAGATATCCACACCAAAAAATAATTGTGCTATTTATAGTTTATGTGCTATAGCAGAACCTGGAAAATAATGTGCAAAATCATTTTCCTTAACCTTACTTT
Organism: Avahi laniger; assembly: GCA_963575035.1. Lineage (NCBI taxonomy): Eukaryota > Metazoa > Chordata > Mammalia > Primates > Indriidae > Avahi > Avahi laniger. The sequence goes on from CAUYSK010020858.1 coordinate 60,485, forward strand.
CTTTGAACGTACTCTCAAAGCATCCTTGAGGCTACCGTAACAAAAACCTATATTTTCTCACCCAGGAACAGTGGGCAGTATCAAAAAGAACAAAGAGACACAAACAAAGAAACACTGAAAAAGCTGGCAGTTACAACCTGTAGCTTAACTGTCTTACACAAGCTCCTTGCAGGAGCTCATGCAAAGAAATACCAAAGTGCAGTTAAACAGGACGCGTTTGCCCCTGTCGCTCGTGAGGGTGTTGCTGTTGACAGACTAGACCTAGGCCAGTTCCAAACCTCCTGAAATTTGTTCAGCATCCTTGGCACGAAGGCAACACTGACGGAACAGAAGTTACCTACTGATATGGCAGCCTTTATCCATTATCCATGAAAGGTACCGTCATATGCCCTGAGGCTTTAGAGAAAAGTAAAACCATATGTTCACTGCTGCTAGGGTGACTGTAGAAAGCCACAGCCCTTGAGCCATACTGATGATGTCAGTTGGATAAAATGATGGCACCATAAGGTCTTTCTTTGTGAATTTTAATAAGTTAAATGTTCAGAAACATAAGGTTACTCACCCCCTAAGACTCCGGCATACTAATCTATTTATGTTTCCCAGCATCACTGGAAAGTGCTGTCAGGTGGAGGTGGATGCACTTCTTGAAGGCTAAGGAAACAGATGATTTTCATGGTCTTTACCCTGACATTTATTTGCTGGTAATAAGACAGCGTTCAGGCGAGGTGATGCTCCAGCTTCTCAGCAGATGGTCGAAATTTACAGAAGAATAAGCAGGGTCTTTTCAGTGTCTGGGTTTTAAATAAAAGGTTGTGCCTATGAATGATTTTGGAGGCAGACAGCTCTACATTCAAATCCCAGCTCTTCCTCTTAATAGCTGCAAGACTGTTGGACAAGTTTTCTAACTTCCCTGTATTTATTTCTGTTTTAACATCAGAGACACAGAACTAGTAATACCTATATCTCATGGTTATTGTAAGGACTAAATAAAGTAATGTGGGTGAGACACTTAGCCCAGTGCTGAAAGTATAACAAATAGTAGGTAACTCTCCCCAGCCTGTCGCCTCTGTGAGGTGTGAGGGTTTTCTAACTACCTGGAGTTCAACTTCTGTTTAAAACAGAAAGCAAATAAAAGCTGAAGTGTATTTGTAAGCCACTGAAATGTTCAATGCTTATTTTTAAACATTTTTTTCTATTCCATCTTGTTAAACCATGCAAACAAGATCTAAATCTCTTACAAATACTAGAGATGGGATTACAGGGACCTGGAAAAAAAACCCCTCAGCAGAGTGTTTGATCTGGCACGGAGCAAAATGCCTGGGACTCTGCCTTGACCATTGCTCTAAGAGACAGTGTCACAAGCAATCTAAGGATTATCAATAGCAGCTCCAGCTTCAGCTGTCAATGACCAGAAAGGAAATGGAACAGGAGGGGAGACTGCTGGGAGTACACACACAATGTGAGGAGTACACTGGAAAAATCTGCTGAATAATCTAATGTTTATTCATGCAAGGATCACATCCTGATCACTTAGTGTGTACCAGGCACTGCAGAGGTACTCAGCATGGCAGGCAGCATAGCTTAGTGTGAAGATTACAGGCACTGAAGTAAAACAGGTCAAGATATCCTGGCCATTCCATTAAGAAATTATTCACAAGAGTTACACTGGTGTGTGCAGGAAAAGCCAAAAACTGAATTTGTTCCAACTCCATTAATTATGGATTGCTTACAGATAGGTCAGACATATTTTTGTGCAACTCATTTCTTTTTGTTTCTTGAAGATATTGAGACGCTGTACTCCTGAGAATAGTGACAGTATTTCCTGACTTGAGACTTTCTTACCTCTGGAAACACAGCAAGGGAAGGCCGAACTTTTAACCCTGTGAATTAGATGCCAGGAAACAAAAACACACACTAGATTCTTTTACTCCCATTGCCAGGGCAAATTCTGAACCTTTAGCATAATATGTGTAGAGAGAGTTTCTCTACACATGATTTGACAGCCATCATTGTTTATTGTATTTTCTCTAATCACTCCCTACCGTGAATATAACACCTCTAATATAAAAAATGTTTCATTCTTTCTAGAATGTGCCATGTTTTCTCATGAACTATATCTTTTCTTCTGATATTCACCCTTTCTTCAGTGACCTAACTCTACTCCTTTCTCTGTCTAGGAGATGTCTAATCATCTTTCAAAACCAAAATTAACTTCCACTTTTCTTCTTTGATGTCTTTCCAATCTCCATAAAATTTCAGTATTCCCTTTGGACTTCCAAAGTGTTTTATGTACAACTTTATTATAAACACATTTTTGTTGTTTGTTTTTTCCATAATTATTCCAACGACCAACCCCACTAAACAATCAGCTATTATTCACCTTTGTATAACTATCCATACTTATTGAGCAATTAATAATATGCTATGTGCTTTGTTAAGCATTTTCAACACTGAATCTCAAGCTCCTCCAATAATCCAGTGAATTTGGTATTATTTTCCATTTCACAGATGAAACAACTGAAGCTCGAAGGGTTGTAATGACCTTTTGGCTCAGGCAGCTAAGTTTCTGTATCAACCAGGATTCTCCAAAGAAATAGAAACCATAGGAAAAAGATAGATATGCATAAAGAGATTTAGTATTAGAGATTGGCTCACACAATTACGGAGACTGAGAAGGCCCACTGCAGTCTGGGGTGGGAAGCAGGGGTGGCTGATGGTGTAAGTCCTGGTCTAAGTCCAAAGTCAGGGAGACTGATGTCCAAGGGTAGGATACCATTAGATGGATGTCCTAGCTCCAACAGTGAGAGAGAAATTTTTCCTTCCTCTGCCTTTTTGTTCTATTCAGGCCCTAAAGGAATTGGATGATGCCCACCTACATTGCTGAAGAAGATCTTTACTTAGTTCACAGATTCAAATGCTAATCCATTCTGGAAACAAACAGAGGCACCCAGAGATAATATTTTATTATTTCACAGATACACCCAGAAATAATGTTTACCAGCTGTCTGGTCATCCTTTATCCCAGTCAAGTAGACACATAAAATTAACCATCACAGTTTCCTCAAAGGTAAAAGGACATATTACATGGGAAAAGATTCTTCTAATCAGGGCTGATCTCTCGTAGTCTATTCTCCATAGTTACAGTGTTTCTGGCCGTATTTCTGGCCATATGACCATATTTTAACCTATCTTAAGAGACACACTAGAGCACAGCATTAGAATACATGATATAGTGCATGCAAAAACACTTGTATAGTGGCATCCAGGAGGTGATCAGTAAATAGTGGGTCCTTTTCTTCCTTTGCAGGTGTCCTTCCCGATCATGAAGTAGAATAACCAGAAGAGCCTACTTTGGCTGTAAAGAACAATGATAAAAGCACCGGACTACATTATTTACTCACTAGAAAGTTTGTGTCCTATACGTGTAGGGGGAGGTAATCCCCACCCCATACCACCCCATTTCTAATTATAAAAAGCCATACACTTCAAGGAAGGAGATTCATGACAAACTTTCAATCCCTTAGCTGCATGACTAAGACCTGTTCACCTTCCTCCTCAATGAGTAGCTTGAAAGGTCTTGGCAAAATCGTGCAATCTCCTCTGTTAAGTGGAGCTGGCTCCTGAAAGAGCACTCCTTATAAATCGTCTCATCCATATGTGTCTGGAGGATGTGCCATCTGGGACTCGAGCGCTCATATCTTATGAAGCAGGAAACGAAAAATATGTTCAAAATTTAACGGTCTCGATTTGATGAGAAAGTAGAATTGAACTTACGACAAATTTGTATTATCTCAATGTGTGAGCCCACTGTGTGTCAGACATCATATTATGCACTCTTTGGAATTTAAATGAATTAGAAGACAGGCATTGTTCTTATCTTTTAGGAAATGTTGAGTCCAAGGAGAGACTTAGAGGGAACCTACCTCTGGTCATCCTGTCACAATCATACAAAAACAAATTGTAAGTAAATTCCCCAAAAACATATCTCATCGCCCTTGCCAGTCCAGATTTGCAGCAGATGCCTGTGTCGTTGTGCTGGGACAGAATCTGAGGCTCACGGAAAAGGGGCATCATTGCGATGTCTGCCGAGAGCAGGCACGTACGGTGGCAAATACGCTCTGCTCTTGTCTTCTTGCTATAGCTAAAAGGAGTGATGGCCACGAGAGAGGGTTATTCATTAAGTAATAGCGCTGACTTCACCCAGCTTCATTAATTTAAAGACATGTATGAAGAACCAACCAAATGCCAAATGATACGAAGTGACCATGATGCAGTTCTTGCCCTGAGTCTGCTAGTCAGGGCTCCCTTTTCTATCCTTCAGTGGCATCCCTACACAGGCCTAGTGTGGCACTTACCACACTATGTAATTTCTTAATCACTTTGTCATATCACTCCCTTCAGTGTATTCAAATTACAGGTCTCCACCCATTATTAGATCATTAAAGTGAATTCAGTGGGTTGTGACAAGCATTCTTCTGGTAATTATTAACAAAATGGAATGCAATAGAATAGAAAGTATTAGAGTGCTTCACACATATATGCAGTATATGCATGTATATGACTTTATCCATTAGAGAAAGAGAGATTAACATCAGCTCTTTTGGGGTGACAGATCCACCCACATTTTCCCATGACTAATTCCCACCCTGTCCTGCACATACCTCCACCACATCACTCTACATACTGTGCCCGAATAATCAATTTGCCTATATCAAGGGCACCTGAATAGCAGAGATTATTTTATCCATTTTTGAATGGAACAGAATGCTATGATCTGAATATTTATGTCCCTCCAAAATTCAAATTTAAGTAGAATCCCTATTGCAGCGATATTAAGAGGTTGGGCTTTTTGAGATGTGATTAGGTCCCGAGGGCTCCACTTGCATAAATGGGACTATTTCCCTTCTAAGAGAGGCTTTGGAGAGCTTCCTGTCCCTCCTATCCCTTCTGCCATGTAAGAATGTAGCAAGAAAGTACTATCTTGGGAGCAGAGAGCCCTCAACAGACACCAACCTGCTGGCACATTTGATCTTGGACTTCTCAGCCTTTGAAACTGTGAAAAATAAATGCCTGTTTTTTTTAAATTACTCAGTCTCAGCTATTTTGTTATAGCATCACATACTAATATTACTATTAATAATAATAATAAATAATGACAATAGTGTTTATGATGCACTGTTCTTTAGTGTGGCTCTAGAATCCATACCCTTATTGATTAGAAAAAGAGGGGCTAATGTTAGCTGTTCTGGGGGGGGCAGATATGCCTGCATTTTTCTACTATAAACTCCCACTCTACCCTGAGTATACCTCCACCACATCATTCTTCACAGTGTGTCCAGTGAATCAGTTTGCCTATGTCTCTTCTCATTAGACAGAGAGTACCTGAAGGGTAGAGAATGTTTTGTCTATTTTTGAATACCCAGGATTAAGCTCAAAGATGGGCACCTGGTATGTGCTCACTAAATGTGCTTTGAAATACACAGACCTACAGGACACATGGTAAGAAAAGGACCTATACTCTTCTGTCATGCCACAAGTGACTTAGACAAATCGTAGGATGGCAGACTAATTGGTTGGTATGTACAAAATGATTACATGAACAGTAAAAATACTACCAAGATAGTGGGAATATGTATGGTATTCTTTATGAGATTAAATGTTTCTTGAGAGTTAACTTAGACTTGCCATAGATTTATGAGCATAATTTTGAAGTGATATCCTACACTATGCTTAAAGTAGATTGTATTTATTGTTAAAAGTTGAATATCTTACTAGGAGAGAAACTAGAAACTTGACCTAAAAAATATGTATTAAAGGAATGTGAAATTGAGAGTTTGAGGTGAAAATTAAGTGAAAAGAAATAATCTACCTGAAAGTATTTCAGAGAAAGAACTGACATGATGTAATGATGGATTGGCCAAGGCCTTACACATGTCATTTTAATAGATTACTTACAAGTATCTCCAAAAAGGAGTCATATTATCAGGAATGTGGCAACAGCGGTATTCAATCATTATTAGATGTATTGTGGATAAAATGCCACTGGCTTTCTATGATCACCTGATTCCATAAAACTTACAGCCAACCTGGAGAAATGAAATCGAGATTCTGGAGACTACGAGCTCTGAATCTGGCTGAAATCACCGTACACATCTCAGGCCAAACCCCATGTGAGCTAAATTCAAGCTCTAAGTTCAAGGCAGGTGAAAATTATGTATCAGATCCGAGAATACAATTCTGGATGAATCATAAGGAAATAGTTCTCGTATTTCATTTGACATAGCCAAACTCAGAAAAGGAAAACAAATGGCGGACTAGAAGCAGCCTGCCAGCACACCGCTCTGAAGGAAAGAAGTGAAAAGTGCAGGCATCTGCTTATGTATAGATCACTCTTCTCTGAAAGAACATTGTGAAATCACAGAGAAGCAAAGCAGGACATTCAGTGAAGAAAACAAAGGTGATGGGGCAGCATATATAACAAGATGAAAGTACGTGTGGGGAAGAATTAGGATGATAGAATGCTGGGGTGCTGCGCTCACCTTGCTGACACTGTGCGAGGTGTGAGATGGCTAACTCCACGGCCACAGACCTCTGCCTGGTAACAGCTGGGACCTGCCTGGACTCTATGTGGAGTCATTGCACCAGACAACAGATGTGGTAGGGATGAGACAGCGGCTAAAGCCATCCCAAGCTCTTGGGTGCATGGCGCCAGGTCAGCACCAGGCTAGGGAGGGAGTAGACTAACTGGAGACTCCCCTGAGCCATCCCGTGTGACTGGAAGCTAAGTATGCCTTCCCTGCAGCACAACAGGATCTGAGAACAGGAATGGACTGGGGCAAAGCAGGATCCAATCTGGGAGACTTTGCAAGATTACTTCAGCGGGTCCTGGGAGGAGGCGGGGAGAGCTCTGTAGTCCCCGGGCCAATGAAATGGATCTCCACCTATGTGACTTGGCATCCACACAGTCCCCAACCCTCCAGAGCAGTCTGCCACTTGCTTGGTCCCTTTATTTTCTATTTTTGATCATTAAATTTATTCTATAAAATGTTCTATAAACATGTAACAGAATTTATTTATATATAACTTATTTCTGTAAATATTATGTTAAAATATAAGAGTGCCATGTCACTGGTCTATACCAACATGTAATGGAATATTGTTATCATAAACTATAGGTGAGAACATGCAGTCTGGTTGGCATAAAGGAGACATATATTTATGGACTACCTACCATATGCCAGGCATCATATGTCACTTTATACATGTTATTTTGCCCAAATAAATATGCACCTTACGGATGGGTTACAGACAGGTGAAGAAACTTGCCTAAGGTCACAAACATAGAACTCTGCAAAGCCGGGACTGGAAGTCAGAGCTCTCCACATCCAAAGTATATGCATGCTCCTCCCTCTACACCACAGTGTTCCTGAGAAACAATTATCAACAGATTACCTTATGCCTGAGGTGTTCTTATGTTATTTTATTAATACGCCTGATCTTCAACAGTTTATTATTAGTAACCTCTTCTTACAGATGAGTAATCAGAGATGCAGAGAGAAGAAACGATTCTTCTAAAATTATGCCACTGCAGAGAAGTAAAACAGATTTAAACACAGATCTGTTTGACTCAAGAACTAATAGTCACAAAACTATACTGAATTTATTCACTCTAAGCACAGTTTACTGAGAGCCTCATTCTCATCAAATTTGAAACTATATGAACTTGAACAAGTAATTTCCACTTTTCAAGTCCTCATTTTCTCCCATCCTCTACCTATCTAATCAGGCTACTGTTAAGATCATGTGAAAGAAAGTATGTTGCCTCCTGACTAGAAAAGTGGAATAGCAGCTATATGGTGGAGCTGTTTTCCTTTAAACCAACATTCGAAGGTTCAACAAATAATTATTGTGTCATTATTTAAGGCTTAATTTTATGTAGCATTTCCTTGATATAAGATTTTGTTGAAATTTATTAAGTTATTCTCTGCTGATGTGTATCTCTTATATGAAATCTCTTTATTCAAAGTTTGCTAATTAACACTTTTTGGGAACGGAACATGGTCTAAAAAGAAAAAAAAAAAAAAACCTTGAATCATAGAATTTTCTTTAAGAAATAGATTTTCCTTTGTATTACAAATATTAAAAATAAATTGTTGGTACATTGAAGTACAGCCTGGAGAACTTTAACAAATAAGACACATTTCCAGATAAGGGAAATAAGCAGTTTATATGATCTTGCTTTTGAAACATATAAAATCTTATGTAAGTTTTGCTTCATTGTACCATATAAAACACCCAAGTATTCCTTTTCTTCATATAGAATGCAAAGGTAACCTTCAGAAGAGATCAAGCTGATAATTGCAAATTACATATTAGTAGTCTCTGAATTAATGAGGTTTAAGTGTCTCTATTTTATAAACATTGAGATAACACCATGAAGAAGAGAGGTCACTGGGTTATTATTTCTGATTTTCCTAATATATACAATACATATCTTTCAGTATTTTCATGATACTATGACAAAGATGTAAGTATAATATTAAAAGGAAATTCTTTGTTTTCTTAAATCCTTAGAATATACCTAAAGAAAGCTGCTGAGTGGGCACAAACCACTAAGCCCATTTTTCGACTACTGGGTTGGATGCTCACCCTGGATCCTTAACAAGGGAGCTGGCATGTGCTCCCCAACCACAGTTGTGGCAAACTTCCTCCTTCCTCAACAAGGGCCTCTCTCAGAAGCTGTTCCATAACACAGGGTTGTATCTTGTCAGATGGAATCAAAGAACTGGGCTTGTAGTGCTCTCCCAATTCTTAACATAGGTAGCTTTTAAAAAGTATTTTTCAGGAGGCCAAAGCTATAGGGTTAACCTCTCCTGAAATCCGCAAAAACTAGCAACAGAAACATATCTATTCACTTCTATAGACGCTTCTTTGTCTCTAATGTAAAAATCAAAACATATGTAAAATTATTAATTAAAATCAAAAAGCTCTTCCTTTCCTAACCCCTAAACATTAATGTTGAAAACCACAACCACTCTCCTATCATAGGATGATTGTTTTTATTCAAGCAGAAGTACATAAAAAACCCGTTTCCAAATAGTTTAAGAGCTATTTCATTAATAAAAATCAAGTGTCCAAAGTATTTTTCTCCAAACATGTAAAAACAAGTTTAACAGGCAACAATCTATTTTAAAATAAATACAATCACACATATTTTTAGAAAATTTACTTTTCCCAGAGAATTTTTGCAAGCAACTTATTTCATCTTTTCAACAACCCTATAAAAAACAAGGCATGGGTAGTGCCCTCATTTTTCAGGTAAGGTAACAGACATGCAATAGGATAAATAATGGTCCAAAGTTTAAGATTCCAGATTCAGGGATATGTCCACTATTTTATTTAAAAAAAAAATATTATTCTGGGAATGAGTACAGTTGAAACTGGGAGAAAAAGAAACAGGAAACAGATAAACGCCTAAGAGGAGAGGCAATACTTTCCTCCTCCAGGGCAATGGCACACCGTCATTAAATGCTTTCAGGTGTCTCTGCTTGGACAGGTAAGACCATCCCACAGATTTGCCTCCTAGGGCAAAGGGAATAAACCTAGGGGAGCTAGTAATGGTAGCAAAGACCTGAGACTACTATGCTATAGGGAAATGTGGGCTAAAGCATTAAGGGCAATCTAAAGAACAAGAAATCTAACATTTATGCTTCTGGTATATTGACAGTAATGTGATCTTCTCCAGCCCCACACTAGTAAATGTAAATTAAGAAAGTTGGGAATAAATGGACATATACACTTATTCAGCATTACCTAAACTATACTAGTGATAAAGACTGCAATAGCTCTCTACTTAAATTGGGAGGCCAGGGTAGGGCCCTTATAAAAAGTATATTTGAAGCCATAAAGCTTTTCTTTAGCAAAATATACACACACATTTTAACGAATAGTATTTCCTAGAGTCCTGGAGCATTTATAGATTTTCCTCTGTCAACTTAAAAATCTCCATGGAATTTATAAACTTGAAACTAAGAACCACTGACCTATAATCTGGTAATCAAGAAATTTAAGCTAGGGCTTCAGTGCAAGAAGACAGACATTTAGGCAATCTGATGTTAATAAATATTAGTCAATTTGATTTCACTAAAATTGGTTAATTCAATAAGAGAAAAAAACCTACGGTTTATTGGTCAAAAACAAAACAAAATAAAAAACAACCAAAAAAAATTGAACATTTAAATTTGTTCACATCTCTAATCATAGTTTTATTCATTTTTTTCTCATAATTGATCAATTGGTCAGAAATTAAAGGACTACACTCATATTTAACCCTTTTCCTACCCTATCCTATCCAGTACACTGTACTCCTTGAAATTCCAGAGACTGAATCAAAAACAGGACAGAATACAGTAGTATAGGAAATTCTGTGACATCACACGGTTTCACAAGTAGGTCACCCAAGTTAACGGTCCCTCAGAGTCCCACTTTTTCTCTCACAATTTAATCTTCTCCTGTATTCAACCTCTCTGCATTTACAGCAGTAGTTGATACTTCAATGTGTACCAATAAGTGTAAACCAATCACATCTTGGCTCCAAGATCTCCCAAAAGGTGGGCACTTTTAGGATCCTTCCATTGCTGATTGCTTCAACATGGCTCCAGGGTGTAGCAGAATACATCTTTGCAATTTGCATTTCTCTAATTAGTGAGTTTACACATTAGCTACCTCAGTTAGCAACCAGCTGCCACTTATGCTTCCTGTATGTGTGACACCTCCTGACACTACAGAGCCTTCTCTCTGAATCCTCAATTAGAGAGAAAAACTGCGTCTTTGTAAGTCTGCAGAAAACATATAAACCTCTTCTCTTTTTGCTTTCCCTTAAATAAACTTGGAATTGACCAATTTGCAAAGTGGAAAAAGAAAATTTCAGAAAGACTATTTTCTGACTCCTTCGACCCACAGTGGAAAAAAGCAGGTAGTCCAATGTGGAATGCCTATATTTTGTATTAAAGACAGAAATGAATATAACTGAAAATGGTTTAAAAATGGATCATCAGTAGAGAGCATGAAGGTATTGCTGAAAACTTTGATAAATACAAAGTGTATGTTTTGCTTAAAGCCAATATCACTTTGGCTCACTCTAATTTTTCCCTCAGAATACAAAGGGATGTGATTATTTTGCAAATAAGATGAAAACTATCAAGAGATGGTACCTATGTAGATCATGACAAAGTGATGAGTGATGATGTATTCTTCATTCTTGACTCTCTTAGACTCCAGCATGGCATTTCAGATTAAGATCTAAGGTTCTTCTAAATAGCCTATGTTCTGCTGGTTTCTATTTTATTCAGCTGAGTACACTGCCTTTTGATATAAATGAGCAAGTATTCAGAAAGATCCCAATGGCTGTGAAATTAAATCCAAATTTAATATGTTTAATTTAAGCAAATATCACAGGAAACACCATCTTCATTTCCACCGCTATGAACAACCAGAATATTAACAGTCTCCGAGTCTTAAGACATTTATTTCGTATATTATCTATTATAGTTCTCTCATTATGGAAACACAGACTCTGAGAGAAGTTAAACAACTTGATAAAGAATTACATATTGTATGAGAAGAAAGCCTGACTTATCAAAGAGTTCAGTCCAAGGGAGGACATAGACTTGTAAACAAAATCAACAAAAGCCTGTGAGATTCGTACTATTTATTTCTATTTTATAGATGAGAAAATTGGGGTTTTGAGAGGTTACACAATTAGTAAGTGAACACTCATATTTGTATTACTTCAGAGTCCATGTTTCTTACCTGTTCTTTATAAGTGTAGGAGTTTTCTGATAAAAATGTTTGGGGTGGGGCAGTGTGTGTGTGTGTGTGTGTGTGTGTGTGTGTGTGTGTGTGTGTATATGAGGTGGGCAGCCGCAGTGGTGGGAAGGAATTACAGGCTTACAGCATTTTAGATGATGTTTTCATAATCTCACTCTAGTGAGTTTTCAACAACCTCTACTAGAAAATAAATACCAGAGGCAAGCATTTGCCCCCCAAATACTCACCTCTGACTGGAAACATTCTGCAGAGGTACAAATAAAATTGTATAAGTCAATGCTCATTACCTTGAGCAGGATTGTGAGTATATGGATGACAAGTTTCTATTGATCCTACCTAGGCTACAAACAGGCAGAGAACCCGTCTGTCAAAAGCTTTCTAAAAGCCTGCTCTCTCTCATCTCCTCTAGCTGGTCATACTGAGAAATGGAGAATCCAAGCAGCTGTCAGCACAGAGCCGGTCCTGCTGCAACGCGAGGTATGTGTCATTCTGAGATGATCAGAGCCATTCTGCAGCTTCAAGAGATGTTACAATATTGACTGTGTTTGTCAGTGAGTAAAAACCAACTCTATGATCCCAGGAAGGTGGGGAGACAGTGGTGGACTAAACATGATGGGATGGATATTTAATAAGCATAGTATTTGTCCCTACAGAGATAGTCCAAATTATATTTTCTGTATGAAAAGTAGGGAATTATTTATAATCAAGGAAGAGAATTCAAATTCAGTCAAAGCCTGTTAAGAAAGCAGTTAAACTTATGTGCTAAGTGTCTGTGATATTTTTCCTCAATGAGAGGTCAGAATTCTTTAAGGATTCTTCGGGTAGAAGCTTCACTAGTACATAGTTTCACTTAGTAGCAACAATCATACCAAAAATGACAAATAAGACTTTAATTTAAAAATACTAGCTACAAAAATTACTCATTTCAAACTGCACAGTATGTGGTTTTTCTCTTTCCATTTTACAGACTGTAAAAGGAACCAAATAATAGAAATTATTTTCTCTGTCACACAAAATCAGTGACAGATTTCTGGTGTCTGGGTCAATCTGGCTCCAAATTCCATGCTTTTTAAATGGCATATTATTTCCCGAGGATGCTGTAACAAAATACCACAAACTGTGTGGCTTGAAATAACAGGAATTTATTCTCTCACAGTTCTGGGGGCACCAAGTCAAGATGCTGGCAGGGCCAGGCCTTCGCTGAAGGTTCCAAGAGAGGATCCTCTCTTCCCTCTTCCTAGTCCTGGTAGTTGTTGGCAGTCCTTCACTCCACTGGCTTGCAGATGCATCATTCCAATTTCTGTCTCTGTCTTTGTCTCCAATGGCCATCTTCTCTCTGTGTATGTTTGTTTCTCTTCACAGGGGTTTCTCATAAGGCCAATAGTCATTGGATTTTGGCCCCACCCTAATCTAGTATGACCTCTTTTTAACTAATTACATCTGCAAAGACCTTATTTCCAAATAAGGTCAAATTCTGAGGTTCTAGGTAAGCATGAAATTTTGGTGTGGCTTTATTTAATTCAATGCAGTATAACCACTGCCATCCTCAAATTCATCCGCTTGTAACATGCATTTATCCTACCCCAACATTACCAAAAGTTTTAACCCATAAAAACTTTAAGTCCAAAATCTCACCTAATTATCATCTCAAAGACTCCAAATCTCATCTAAATCATCTAAAATATACATGTGTGAGACTCTGGGTCTGCTCCATCCTGGGGCAAAATTCTTCACCTGCAAACCTGTGAAACTGTAACACAAATTCTCTACTTCCAAAAATCATTAGTGGGACAGACATATTAACAGTATAATATTTTAATCCCAAAAGGAAGAAAATAGAGGAATAAAGAGGTCATTGGTCTAAAGAGAATGCAAAACCCAGCAGGGAAACTTCCATTAGATTTCAAGATCTGAAAAAAACCCTCTGTGGTTTGATGCTCCATCCGGTGGACCCAGGGTCGCAGTCCCACCCTCCATGACTGAGATGGCAATGCTACCTTCTGAGCCTTGTGAGACAGTGGCAACCCTGCCCTCTGACTAGCCCATTCCTTGCTTGTAGATCTCAGAAGTCTGTTAAACTTCCTCCATTTTTTCCTGTCTCTGATCCCTTAAGTCCAAGCTGGCATTGTCCCTGCTAATATAACATTCTCAAAACCCTTGTCAATCTGCTGTGAATGTCATTATTGTTGGTCCATTACTCTCGACATTTACAGAGCCATACCATTACTCATGAGGGCTCTCTGCAGCTTCTTCCTAGATAGCCCCTCCTCTATTTCTGACTTCTACCGAGATTGTTGATTGGATCCATAAGTCACATGCTTAATGTCTTCAGGAAAATATTGTTCTTCCATTCCCTTGGTGTTTTCTCCAGAGCATGTGTTAGCTTATTTTACAATACGGATAGGCTGAGAATTCTCCAAATCTTCAAGTTCTTTGTGTTTTTTTGTTTGTTTGTTTTTATTTTTGTTTTCCTATAAGAGATCCCTCCTTGATTTATTTCTTTCCTCTTAGAGGTTACTGCAAGCAGCAAAGAAAAACCAGGCAATGCCCTCTATACTTTGGAAATCTCCTCAGATAAATATCCAGGCTCATCACTTATAAGTGTGCTCTCATTCAACAGGAGAACACAACGGAATCAAGTTTCCTGCCACATTATAACAAAGATTGCCTTGTCTCCACTTTCCAATAACATGTTTCTCGTTTCTCGTTTCCTGTGAGACCTCATCAGAAACACCTTTAATGTTCATTTTTCTAACAATATTCTGTTCGTGATACATGTATCCTCCAAGACGATAGAAACTTTTTCTGCTATGCTCCTCATATCTATCTCAGCTCTCACCAGAATCATCTGTAACATCCATATTTCTACCAATGACTTCTTTAGAGAAATATAGGCTTTTTCTATCAAATACCTCAAAATTATTTCAGCCTCTGCCCATTACCCAATTCCAAAACCACTTCCACATTTTTAGGTAATCATTACAGTAGCACCTATTTCTTGGTACCAAAATCTATAGTTTCCAGAACTGACATTAAAAAAATACCACAAACTGAGCGGCTAAAATAACAGAAATTTATTCTTTTACAGTTCTGGAGATAAAAAGTCAGAAATCAAGGTGTTGGTAGGACTAGACTTTCTCTAAAGACTCTGGGGGGAGGCTTCTTCCTTGCTTCTTTCTAGCTTCTGATGGTTGCTAGCAATCCTTGGCTTCCTTGGTTTGTAGCTGCATCACTCCAATTTCTGCCTGTCTTCACATGGTCATATACCCTCTGTAAATGTCTGTGTTTCTTCACACACTTTTAATCAGAACACCAGTCATTGGATTTAGTATTCTACCTAATGCAGTACAATCTCATCTTATTTAACTAATTACATTTTCAAAGATCTTATTTCTAAATAGGTTATGAGATTATAGTGAACACACATTTGCTCTTGGGGAGGAGGACTATTCAACTTAGTACACAGAGCAATTAGTCAACAAAAACAAAATCTTTCAGATTGGAAATAAAAAAGTAAAACTATTTGAAGATAACATGATTGCGTATTTAGAAAATCCTAAGAAACCCACAAAAAGACTTTGAATAAAAAATCAAATTCAGAAATAATGTAGGGCACAAGATCAATATGCAAGTATCAATAAAAATCCAAAAAATAAATAAAAATACTTCCATTTTTTAGAAGCATGAAAAAGAATAAAATATTTAGGAATACATTTGACAAAAAAGTTCAAGACTTGTGCACTGAAACTTCAAAATATTGTCGAAAGAACTTAAGGAAGATAAAAATAAATTGAAAACATAATGGATTGAAAGATTTAAATTTAAGATGGCAGTACTCCCATGTTTATCTGTAAATTCAATACAATCCCTATGAAAATCCCAACTGGCTTTTTTTTTCCAAAAATTGATGAAATAATTCTCAAACCCATATAAAAATATAAGGGACCCAGAAGAGGTAAAGAAACATAGAAGAGAAAGAATAAAGTTGAACACTCATTCCCTTATTTCAAAATTTACAAAAATCTACAGTAATCAATACAGTGTGATACTGGTATGAGAATAGACATATATATATATAGATAGATAGATAGATAGATATATCTTCTATCCCATTTTTATTCATTATCCCTGTTATCCCAGTGATATATTCTATCCCATTGATCTCTCTCTCTTTCTCTCTCTCTCTCTCTCTCTATATATATATATATATGCATATATACACACACATACACACACACACATAAATACAGATGAAATAGATATAATAGATATATCAGTGAGATAGAATTGGAAGTCCAGAAATAACCATTTACATTTAGCATCAATTGATTTTTGATGAGGGTATCAAGACAATTTAATGAGGAAAATATTTTTTACAACTGGTGTTGGGACAAGAAATGGAAAAAAAAGTAACTTGGATGTCCACCTATGACATAGAGAAAAATTAAGTCATAATGGATCTAACACCTAAATGTCTAAGCTAAACTATAAAACTCTATGAAGAAAATATGGGTATAATCTTTGTGACATGGTGTTAGGTAATGTTTTCTTATAAATGACATAAAAGAAAAAATAAGTTGAACCCTAAAATGTAAAACTTTTGAGTTGCAAACAATACCAACAAGGAAGTAAACAGAAAATACACAGAATGGGAAAGAGTACTCTCAAATCACATATCTGATAATACATTTATACCAAGGATATGTAAAGAAATCCTACAACTCAATAATATATAGGCAAATTGCCTTTTAAAAATTAAAAAAAGAGGATATAAATAGAAATGTCTGCAAAAATATACACAAGTGACAAACAAAGACATAAAAACTTTTTCAACATCATTAGTTATCAGGAAAAGGCAAATCAAAACCGAAACGAGGAAACCTCTTCACAAACTAGAAAGGTTATAACCTAAAAGACAGGAAATAAAAAGTGTGGATGAGGATGTGGAGAAATTAGAATCCTTACACATTGCTGTTGGGAACGTAATATTGTGCAATTGCCTTGGAAAACAGTTTGGCAGTTCTTCGAATGTTGACATGGTGTTACTATATGATCCAGCAATTCCACTCCCAAGCATGTACTCAAGAGCGTGTGTCCATACAAAAACTTGTGCATGAATATTTATAGCAGTATATTTATGAGAGCAAAAATATGGAAACAAACCAATTGTCCATCAGCTTATAAATTGTAAAACAGTATGTATTATATACACAAAATGATTATTTGGCAGTAAAATGGAATAAAATGCTGGTAACATACTATAATATGGATGAATCTTGAGGACATTATGCTAAGTAAAATAAACCAGCCACAAAACACCATATATTGTATGATTCCTATGTAAAATGCCCAGAAAAGGCAAATTCATAGAAACAGAAAGTGAATTAATGTTTCCAGAGAATGGCTGCAGGGGACGGCTAGAGGGTTTCTTTTAGCGGTGATGAAAACGGTATAAAAGTAGATTGCAGTAATAGTTTCATAATTTTGTGAATATACAAAAAACCACTTTGTATACTTTAAATGGGCAAATTTTATGGAATGTGAATTATATCTCAATTAAGGTGTTAAAAAATATTATAATGAGAAAGCTTTAAACATGTAGAATTTTGTAAAAGGTTCGTAAATCAAAGGCCACATTTGCCATATAGAGAAACGTGTGACAATTCTCCCTTGCAGTATCTGTCTCAATCTGTTAAAATAATTGGTCTTACACTCTGTGCTGTCCACTGAATATTTCCATTTAATATCTTTGTTCTGTAGTAATTTTCCTATTTCTTTTTCTATTCAATTTATCTATTTTTCTTAGTATGTGCTATATCTCTCAATGTGGCCTAATTTGCAAGTTTCCCGTACTATTTACATTGTTCTGAGAGAAAGTCAAGCTACCAATTAAACTGGATCTAATACAAGTCTCATGACACTCACTCAGACATCCTAACAAGGTACATTTATATTTATCAATTCTTTTTGTTGTTCGTCTTTGATCAATTTGCTCTCTGGCATCTTTCTCTGAAAATGACTTTATTTTTAGAAAATAGGAGCAAATAAAATGTCTCTATTGATTAGTACATAAAAAGATAAAAAGTCATCTTTTGAACATTTTAAAATTAATTCTTACTCTGTTTCCAGTCCACTCAAATCATATTAGGCTTATTGCATTTAGTGAATAATTTGGATTTTAACATCAATATTTTAGAAGTATAGGATTAGATGGGAATTTACGGTTACATCTATATGTGGCATCCAGGCATATAATTTCAGATTGGTCCTCATTTGGAAAAGACACTTACCCTAATCCTTCATTCCTCATTTTTTTTCTCAAATGGAAGAGAATGATTTTTCCAAGCCTCCAAGGGAACAGTGTCACAAAGACTTCTAGTCCCACCCTCCACCCCCATCTCTGGCTCATTTCAAACTCATTACGTCAGTGGGGGGTGGTAGTGCTGGTGAAGTTCCATTAATTAGCAATCCAAACTCAACACATGGTGCCATGGGATACAAAAGTTGTATAAACAAACAAGCAAACAAGGAGTACAAGAAGTTATCAGCCTTAAACTCTAAAGTGCATTGGAGAACACTGCAATTCCTTTCTCACTGAATTGAATCTATCAATCCACCCATCTGGTCCAAGGCAACTTCCCGACTGCTATCTGTGTCTGGTACGAAGCGGGTGGAGATACTGATGGCCAACTGTGGTAGGCAGGAATAGGTTAGATGAACTTATCCATCTCAGTGTTAACAGGTCCAGGTCCAAGACAGAGAGAGCAAGATCCACAAGGCCAGTACACAGTTTGCCTCTGCTCCGATTTCATTAATCGGAAATGTCATTCTTTCTTTCTGGAGAGGAGAAAAATCAATAAAGATAGAGAAAGCCTGAAGCTGTCTTTTAATACTGTTTCCCTGGCGGGGATGGGTACAGGGAGGGGGTGAAACAGGAGCTTTGCACCTTCACCCATACCTTAGAAACAAAAAGCAGGTTAATCGGGAGGTCCCTCCTTTTCCCTAACGGTTGAACAGTCTGCAGGACAGGCGCTGATCAACTGTTTGGTCGATGGTGTCTGCCTCATTCCAGTTGCCTTAGAAGTCCAAGCAGGTATAATACATACCTAATATACAGCTAAGTGCCCAAAAGGAAATCTCTCCTGGCTCTCGCACCCTCTCTCTCTCTCTCTCTTTCCCCCTCATCCTTCAAAACCTTCTTCCCATGATCTCATAATTTTGGAGTCTGTCCTTTTAACTGATACCAAGATATTACCTCTCTTGGTCTCTCTGTCCCACTTTATTTTTTATTTTCTCTCCTTGACATAGTCTCAGCTTCTACATTTTTTATCCAGGAAGTAGGTTCCAGCTAATTCTCACCCCAGGCCGGACTTTTGGGACTTCAGCCCAGATCTAAGGTTTGACCTTGTTTATCCAGGAGAAGGGAATGGGAAAATGGGTTTTATCCAGATTCAAATTCAGATTGATCTAATATCTATTTAGCACCCACGATATCATAGACACCACACTATTTCTACCTTACATGTTCAGTAACTCTACAAAGGAAGATTTTTATTCAAAAGCATGGATTATCATAGGTCATACTTATTCTTTTTCACATATCAGTCGTGTTCTAATTTATTTACATGTTAACACACTTAATCCTAACACTAAAATCTATAAGGTAAGTGCTACTTTAATCTTTATGTTAGAACTGAGGCACAAAAAAGATTAAAAACTCTCTCAATATTATAGCTAGTTAAATAACAGAGCTGGAATTTGAATCTAGTCAAGTTTCTCTCAATAGGAAGGTTAAGGTTATGAGAATTGAATAACTTGTCCAACATCTCCAGTGACAAGGCTGGCACCCGAAACTAAACCAACATCTCTTTTCTATTATACTTTAGTGCATAATAAATCAGGAATCAATAAAAATAAATAATTAGCTAGTATACTTTTGCTTAGTAATATAAATATATAAATCATAGATAAAAATAGCTTGGACTGCATATAAAGAATTCGTAAATTATAGTCATCATTCATTTATTCACTCAATTATTCAAGAAATAGCCCCACCAACAATGGCCCCGCCAACCACCTCATTAAACATCTAGCAACTCTAAGTGCACTGTGACACTTGGCATTTAAGTCTTAAGAGTTTGCTCCTAAACATTAATAATACATTTTAGATTCTTAATTTAGATGGCTGAGGCACAGCAATGGGATATTTTCAGCATAAAAAGGCCCTATAGTAATCCTAGCTCTCTGGGAGGCCGAGGCGGGTGGATTGTTTGAGCTCAGGAGTTCAAAACCAGCCTGAGCAAGAGCGAGACCCCGTCTATACCAAAAACAGAAAGAAATTAATTGAACAACTAAAAATATATAGAAAAAATTAGCTGGACATGGTGGCGCATGCCTGTAGTCCCAGCTACTCGGGAGGCTGAGGCAGGAGGATCGCTTGAGCCCAGGAGTTTGAGGTTGCTGTGAGCTAGGCTGACGCCACGGCACTCACTCTAGCCCAGGCAAAAGAGTGAGTACTCTTGTCTCAAAAAAATAAATAAATAAAAAAAGGTTAAAAATAGCAATTCTCATGTATATATCTTTTTCCAGTTCAGTTTGGCTATTTAAGAGTATTTGCAGGTACTCCAAAACAAATTTAAAGAAAAAAATCAAAATTAATGTTTGTAATGTCCTTTATATATATATATATATATATATACCTTAATTTTTTTTGACACTGCTCAATTTTGGTATTCTTTTAAATAACTTGTATGAAATACTCCATGTCTGAAGTGACCCAGCTGGCATTCAAACCGTTTGTTAGTGAATCTGACCTTTGTACCACATGAGGTTGCTCTGGGCCTACTTAATCACTTCCTGGAGATGGGTGGGAGCAAATAGGTCTATCTTTGTTTTCCAGACTAATTCATGTTGCCTTAGGGCAACAGCTCTTCTAACAGAGAAAGTATTTGATGTAAAAGACAAAGAACAAAAAATAAAAATAACCCACCATAAGCTTTTCCCTAAAACACTAATCGTGGGAATTGTAAAATTTCTCAGACTCACTTTGCTATTTATTACAAAAGATACTTCCTTGTTTAGAAAGGGGGTATGTATGTTCAAAAAAGAAGCTATTTCTAATGATCCTTAAAAGATCCTATTTAATAAATAGGCAATTTTTTTTTAACTTACATCTTTGTAGGGCTGGCACAGAACGAGTGAGATGGAGTCTGCACATGAGGTAAACAGAGGTTATGGCACCTTCCTTAGCCATTATGTGCTGGCGAGTGTTTAATAACTGTAAGGGGGCGGGGGGAGCTGATTTATAGCATTTGCCTATTCGTGTGGTGTAATGCTCCCAGCATAGCCAGTTTGAGGTTGCCAGTGTGATGACAGTGCCAGAGGGGAAAGACGCTCAGTGGCACACCGTGATGTAGTATTTCTACCATGCAGATACCATAGATGATAATCTCCAGAGCACAGTAAAATGTAAAATAATTAGGGAATGATGAGTTTTCTGTATTTAGTACCTATGTTTTTAATACATATTTCATCATAGTTCATGTAACTCGATCTTTAATGGTGGCTGTTTAACTGCAGGCTCCCTGTTAAACAGTTGACGGCGCCTGCCCCCGCGCATCACTGCTGTTAATCTTTAAGAGCTGCTTTTGAGTTTGCTCTTCCCTGAAATCAGAGATACTGATTAAGAAGCCCATCTCAGTGGTTCGTGCTGGCAGTCCCAGCTACTCAAGGCTGAGGGGGGAGGATCTTTGAACCCAGGAGCTCAAGGCCAGCCTAGGCAACATAGTGAGACCTCATCTCAAAAAAAAAAAAAAAAAAGAAAGAAAAAGGCTCAGGGGCACTGGTCTAGCCAATCTCCAGATAATCCTTAGTCTTTGGTTGGTTTTATTGATCTGGAGATTTAGTACAACTTGGGTAGACTAGAATCATATTACAAGTTATCCAGAGCCCAATCTGATTCATTAAGTCATGCTATAATTGATAATCTTAGTATCTTTTCAGTGCATGATGAAGCTTAAAAAGATATTTATGAGCTGATATCCATTGTATCAACTTCCTTCACATGTAGTTATTTTTTAAATATCATAAATAATATCTATCCTAGTTTTAAGGGATTCTAAAAAATTTTACAATCTCCTGGTAGATTTCATAACCGTCCAGGGCCAGATCAAATCACTGAAATGTCCCTTCTGAGGTTAGGCCAGGACCAAAGCACTCCATAACGAAGAATTGGGTATGACTTCCTCTGATATTTGCCACATCATTAGTCTAATGGAATTATAAAGTTCTTGGCCTATCTCAGAAAGAGATGCTATTATATTTAACATTATCAAACATGATTCTCTTTAAGGGATTAGAAAAGGAAATGAGTACAGCTGGTAACCAAGAAGCAAGCACCAACCTAATATATAATAATTCTTGAGCAGAAAAGTCTAAATCGTAAATGTAATACTGTTTTTTGAGAACATGATTGGATAAAATATCTAGAAAATATTTTTGTATCCATCGTAAGAGCAGTTAAAATGTGAAAGGTGGTGGAATGGTGTCTCAAAATTATGTATCAACTCCCTTTCAGGATATGCTTCCTGGACATTGTTTATATGCCAGGAAGAAAACGCACTGATGAAATGACTCACTGTGGTGAATTTATATGTTATACTTATCCCAGTATGGTTTTTTAAAAAAAATTATTTGTGAGAGATTGAAGTCAGACAATGTGGCTGACTTCTTCCAAAGAACTCATTGTTGACTCTCAAGGTTACTGGTTTCTATTAACCAAGATTAGTAAACTACTACCCTGAGGGCCAAATCCAAGGCCTATTTTTTACTGTCTATTTATTTTTTTTAATGATGTAAAAATAACAGGAATATGGGACAGAGATTGCATGTAGCCTACAAAGCCTAAAATAGTTATCATCTGACCCTTTACAGAAAAAGTTTGTCAACCCTGCAAAGTCAAAGACTGACAGCGTGTGGGCTAGATATGGACCCCCAAGATGTATTTTATTTTGCCCAAACTGTATTTTATTTTTAAATTAGTTGCCAACCTATTCAGACTATAAATGTCACACGCAAATTGGGATTTTCATCTTCTTTGGGAGATAATGAGTTAACAACCCTAAGTCCTCATTTTACGTATCTTCAAATCAGCTAGAGGAAGTAGGACTAGCTCGATAGGATTATGAAGTAGTGAGTTCATTTGTTAGAGGAACGCCAGCATACGGCTTTTGTCTTTAAGTCACAGTTTTGTTCCAAGTTGACAGATTGACTTGAGCTCGAACTTTAGTTTCAACTTTTCTAATTCTAGGGAAAAAAAAAATTTTGGTGCTGTTTTTTACTGAGATGTATTAAATTTTTAGATTAACTTAGAGAGAACTGATATCTTGATGATGAAAAAACATCCTATCCAAGAACATGGGATTCCTTTCCATTTGCTCAAGTATACATTTGTGTTTTCCCAGTAGTTTTATCATTATCTTTATGTAGGTTTTTCACATTTCTTAAGTATATTCTCAAATATTTTATCTTTATTGTTGCCATTCTACATGGAATTTTCTTTTCCATTTTATTATACCTTCTAGCTGGCCTCCTTTATGCATCTGAAGGCTTTTAATTTTGCATACTAATTTTTTTATTTTTTAGAAACAGGAGTCTTGCCTGTCTCCTAGGCTAGAGTTCAGTGGCACCATCATAGCTCACTGCAACCTCACACTCCTTAACTCGAGTTCATTCTGCCTCAGCCTCCCAAGTAGCTGGAACTACAGGCATGCATCACCATACCTGGCTAATTTTTTAAATTTTTTGTTCAAACAGGGTCTTGCAATATTGCCCAGGCTGATCTGAAATTCCTGGGCTCAAGCTGTCTTCCCACCGTGGCCTCCCAAAGTGCTGGGATTACAGCTGTGAGTCACCATACCTGGGCTGATTATGCATGTTAATTTTATATTCTGCTGTCTGGCTAAATTCTTTTTTGTTTCAGTTTGTTTTATAATTTTCTGAAGTTTTCCAGGTACTCTACCATATCATCTTCAAATAGACATACTTTTTTTTTTTTTAAACAGACTCTCCCTCTTTCTCCTGGGCTAGAATGCCGTTGTGTCAGCCTAGCTCACAGCAACCTCAAACACCTGGGCCCAAGCGATCCTCCTGTCTCAGCCTCCCAAGTAGCTGGGACTACAGGCGTGTACCACCATGCCCAGCTAATTTTTTCTGTTTTTAGGTGTCTGGCTAATTTTTTTTTCTATTTTTAGTAGAGACGTGGTCTTGCTCTTGCTCAGGCTATCTCAAACTCCTGAGCTCAAGCAATCTTCCCACCTCAGCCTCCCAGAGTGCTAGGATTACAGGCATATATTTAAGTCTTTAATCTGCCTTGAGTTGATTTTTGTATATGTTGAGAGATAAGGGTCTGATTTTCTGTTCTGTATGTGGATATCCAGTTTTCCCAACACCATTTATTGAAGAGACTGTCCTTTCCCCATTGGGTGTTCTTGGCACTTTTGTCAAAAATCAGTTGGTTGTAAATTCGTGGGTTCATTTCTGGATTCTCTGTACTGTTCTGTTGATCTGTGTGTCTGTTTTTATGCCAGTACTTGCTGTTTTGGTTACTGTAGTAACCCAGAGCTTTGTAGTATTTTTTTTTTTTTTAATTTCAGCATATTATGGGGGTACAGATGTTTAGGTTACGTATGTTGCCCTTGTTCCCCCCTCCCCCCTGTAGTATATTTTGAAGTCAGGTAGTTTGATGTCTCCAGCCTTGCTCTTTTTGCTGAAAATTGCTTTGGCTATTCAGGGTCCTTTGTGGTTCCATGCAAATTTTAGGATTTTTTTTTTTCTATTTCTGTGAAGAATGTCATTGGTATTTTGATAGTGATTATGTTGAATCTGTACATTGCTTTGGGTAATATTTATTATTTCTTTTGTTACCAGTGTTTTTGGGGTTATATCCAAAAAACCATTGCCAAATCCAATGTCATGAAGCTTTTATCCTATTTTTCTTCTAAGAGTTTTTATAGTTTTAGCTTTTATGTTTAGATTGAGCAATATTGAGTTAACTTTTGTATATGGTATGATCCAACTTTATTCTTTTGTATGTGTATATCCAGTTTTCTCAGCATTATTTGTTGAAAAAACTGGCTTTTTTTCCCCATTGAATGGTCTTGAACCATTGTCGAAGATCATTTGACCATATATTTGAGGGTTCATTACACAGCTCTTTATTCTATTTCATTGGTCAGTATGTCTCTTTATGCCAGTGCCACACTGTTTTGATTACTGTAGCTTTATAGTAAGTTTCTAAATCAGGAAGTGTGAAAATTCCAACTTTGTTATTCTTTGTTATTTGTTCTCTTTATGTCTTTTATCCGAAAGATGGGTAGCCACAAGCGTGGGGCTTAAACACAGAAGCTTCGGCCTATTTCAGATTAATAGAAGGATTTTAAAGCATTCCAGGGACAAGATTTGCATGTGCATGAATTTTTTGCATTAAAGGCCTCTTAGAACATGGTCTCAAGAAAATAGGGGTGTGGTTTTTTTTTTTTTTTTTTTACCTCTATGTTAGTTTTAAGCCTGGTGTGCATTTGCATTTGTGTTGTTCAGCAGAAACTCACAGAGCATTCATTTTCCTGGTTGCTCCTTCATCCTACTTTGTCATGACTGCCTCTCCTCTGTGCATGGCTGTGGGAACAGGAATGGTGGGCATTGAACTGTGGCTTCCAGAGTTTTTTGGTTGCGAATAGGACAGATGTGCAGTGATAGCTACTGTGACCTTGAGACAAGCATATTTGTGATTTGTATTTATATCCTGGGTACTCCATCAGCCAGACTTTGTCATGCCCTGTTCTTCGCTTTCCCCCAGCACAGGGAGGGATTCTGCTTCACAGAGGAGAAAAACTGACACCCAGAAAGCAGGGGGTTCCATCTTGGAACCTGATTCCAGAGTCAGAATTTTGCGCTTAGAGCCTGCGTCCTCAGGTTGTCCTGACCAGGACGGTGGGAACGCGTGTTGGTGTATCCTTGAAGATGCTCACAGAAGGAGGTGTGCTCTGCTCTGAAGAACCACACAGCCCCCAGTCAGAAGTGGTGGGGAGGATCTGCATCATATGTGAATCCCTGCCCGAAGCTCGACTTTCTCAAACCGTTCCTAGCAGGACCAGTTGCCACAAAATCATTGAGCTTTAAAATCACCTGGGCTCTTAACTCATTGGGGTTGGCTGCCCCCAGAGGTCATTGGGTAACTAAGAGTGTTAAATTGAGCAGCCTCCTGTGCGCGAGACTTTTCACAGGCTCTGGAGCAGCCTTGTTCCTGTGCTGAAGACCACACTGATAAGGTTTTGTACACACCGGTCACGTTTCCTGGTTTGTTTTGATGGCAGGATGTGGGGGTGGTAGCGATGGTGTATTAGTCAGGGCTTTCCAGAGAAAGAGAACCAATAGGCTGTGTGTGTATATATATACATATGTATAGAGAGGTTTATTTTAAGGAATTGACTCACACAGTTGTGGAAGCTGCCATATCCAAAATTTGTGGGGCAAGCCAGCAGGCTGGAGACCCCAGCAAGAGCTGATGTTGCAGCTTGAGTCTGAAGGTGATCTGGAGGCGACACTCCCTCTTTCTTTAGGGAGATCTGTCTTTCCTCTCTCACGGCCTTTAGCTGATTGGGTGAGGCCCATCCAAACTATGGAGAGTAATCTGCTTCATTCAGTCTCCTGGCGTAAATGTTACTCTCATCTAAAAAATACCTTCACAGCAACACCTAGACTGGCGTTTGACCAAAAACCGGGTGCCATGGCCTAGCCAGGTTGACACATAAAAGCAGCTACCACAGGGAGTAATCTTTATTTTGTATTTTAATAATTTGAGTTTTAGAGCACGACCTCCTCCAAAGATTGGCTGAGCGTGCACTGTGCAGTAAGCCCCGTGCAGAGGGTAGAAGGTGGGGTTCCTGGCCTTTGGGACCGCCTGCCGACC
The DNA here is from genome assembly GCA_963575035.1 of Avahi laniger. Taxonomy (NCBI): domain Eukaryota; kingdom Metazoa; phylum Chordata; class Mammalia; order Primates; family Indriidae; genus Avahi; species Avahi laniger. The sequence goes on from CAUYSK010020858.1 coordinate 87,282, forward strand.
CAAGAGAACCAACCCTGCCAGCCTGCCCTCCAGGCACTGGGGACACACCCTGGTCGCCAGTGCCTCTGTCAGACCTTGCATACAAGCTGTGAGAAGCTATGAGAGGCTGTGAGAGGCCACACGTCCACCAGAGGTGAACAGAGCTGGGTGGCCCTCTCAGGGATGCCTCTGTATGACGGCTGAGGTCGGAGGCAACTGCTGCAGGGGACGTGCCTTTCTGCCTGCACTTTTTGCCCTGCACTTCTGGGCCACTCTGGCAGATAGTTGTGCCGAGAGCCCAAGGTGTACACGTACATTTCAGTCACTCGTTTCAGGCTTACCTCACAGGTCACGTGGAATGGGTCGTGGTCCTGTGACGGGCATTTGAGAAGCGTGTGGCGCTCCCAGTTGCCCTGATTCTATCCCAGGTCCAGGCGGGAGGGCAGCCTGGTCGCCTCTTGGCTGTGGCTTAGCCGGGCTCCAACAGGCTGGGGTGGTGGGTGGCCCCTTGGGCCTCTGGCAATGCGTGCCAAGACACAACCTGGTACACATCTTCCCTGCACACTCTGCGCGCAGGTGTGCTTGAGTTCTTCCTTTTCACGGGTATTGGGTACATTCCTCCAAAGTTAGCCAAGATTCTGTATTCGAAAGTGTGCTTAGAACTCTATGCATCAGGGGCTTTGCGATTAGAGAGGTCCCAGAGTGCACTCCAGTGCACAGCTCCTGCCGGCTCTTGCGGGGGATGCCACCATTGCCTTAGCTGCAGGAGGACAGGCACACCTGAGCCAAGTCACCTGTCCTATGCGGCTCAGCCAGTGGGGCTCAGCCGGGGTCCGTCAGGCCATTTTCACTCTTGGGTAAAGGCTCTCCAACATTTATAAATCTCTCCCCTTGTCCTGAGACCCCAGCCATGTGCCAGAGCCAATGCTTCCAAGTACCTCAGGTTGTTTGGAAAAGTTTAAATAAATTATATCTCCTTATTTGGTATTTCCCTTTCATCTTTTTTTTTTTTTTTTTTTTTTGAGACAGAGTCTCACTGTGTTGCCTAGGGTGAGTGCCGTGGCGTCAGCCTAGCTCACAGCAACCTCAAACTCCTGGGCTCAAGCAATCCTACGGTCTCAGCCTCCCAAGTAGCTGGGACTACAGGCATGCGCCACCATGCCCAGCTAATTTTTTTCTATATATATTTTTAGCTGTCCAATTAATTTCTATTTTTTTTTTTTTTTGGTAGAAACGGGATCTCGCTCTTGCTCAGGCTGGTCTTGAACTCCTGACCTTGAGCGATCTGCCCGCCTCGGCCTCCCAGAGGGCTAGGATTACAGGCGTGAGCCACTGTGCCCGACCTTCCCCTTTCATCTTTTCCCCGCAAAAAAGAAAAATGGAGGTGATTTCGAGCAGCAGCATTTTACCTCCCAGTCATTTCCCGTGGCTGGCCTCACCTCGGCGTCTCTGAGCAAGTGCTGCAGTCTCTCTGTTTTAAGTGGAAAGAATGTCTGTTCTAGCATGCAGGATGTATCAGACAAGGTGTGTAGTAGATTATAGTTTTAAACGGATGCCATCAAGATTAGGAGGCCACTTCACAAGCTCGATTTGCCTGTTGTGGTTGTCTTGTACCGGCTGTTATGAGAATCCCCCACCCTCACACACTTGGAGTGATGTCTGAGAGTAACTGTAGTGTGTGCAGATTCTTTCTTAGTGGAGAAATCTTCAGGACAGTGTTGCCTTCCAGGGTCCCGGAGCTGGCTGGAGCTGCCAGAGCCTGCGTCCTCCTTCATCCCCAGGGGGACCTCCTGTATTATTAGTGTGCTAGGGCTGTCCGAACAAACTACCAGAGACTAGGTGGCTTAAACCACAGAAATGTATTTTCTTACATTTTCGGAGGCCGGTGGTCCAAGATCATGCTGTCAGCAGGATTGGTTCCTTCTGAGGCCTCTCTTTTTGGCTTGTAGGTGGCCATCTTCTCCCTGTCTTCACGTGGTCTCCCTCTGTGCATGTCTGTGTCCTAATCTCATTTTCTTATAAGGATTGGTTCATATTGGATTAGGGCCCACCCCAATGGCCTTATTTTAACTTAGTTACCTCTGTAAAGAACCTATCTCCAAATACTGAGACATTCTGCGGTACTGGGGTCAGGGTTGCAACATGTGGGTTTTGAAGTGACACAATTCAGCCCGTAACGGTTTGCTTAGCTAGAACTCAGTCTTGTCATTATGACTGTGATCCCCCTGGGCCAGACCCTTATGACCCTAGGGGCTGTGGGTTCCTGCTGCTCCCTGAAGACACCAGGACCTCGGGAGGAGGCTGGGGCCAGACGTATTGGCTACTGAGGAAACTTAATTCTTCATCCTTGTCAGGTGAAAGTACAGATGCTCCACTGTTTCCTTCTCTCATTCCAAAGGATTACAGTCATACATTGTAATTAACATTAACGGGGTTATGTTCTGAGAAATACCTCATTAGGTGATTTTGTCATTGCGTTAACATCATAGAGTGTGCTTACATACACCTGCATGGTACAGCCTACCACACACCTAAGGCTATAAACCTGCACAGCATCGTACTGTACTGAATACTGTAGGCAACTGTAAGGCAGTGGTAAGTATGTATGTATCTCAACATATCGAAACGTAAAAAGGTGCAGTAAAAATGCGGTATAAAAGATAAAAAATGGCGTACTTGTATAGGACAGCTCCATAATAATCTTACAGGACCATCGTTTATGTGGTCTCTTGATTGAAATGTCATTACGTGATGCACAACTATAGAGTCGACCCTCAGTATACACCATGGATTGGTTCCAACCTCCTGTGTACATCAAAATCCAGACACACTTAAGTCTTGAAGTCAGCCCTGCAGAACCCATGTATTTGAAAAGTTGGCCCTCCACATACTCGGGTTGCACATCCCGTGTGCACTGTATTTTCTTTCTGAGTTTGGTTGAAAAAAATCCAAGTGTAAGTGGACTGTTGCAGTTCACACGTGTGTTGTTCAAGGGTCAGTTGTGTATGGTGCACACCACATTGGAGATCACTGCCCTAACAGTTTCTCAGAGTGCGGCCCAGAGACTCTTACTCTGCCACAAAAATGCTGGTGCAAAGCGCATCCCCTCCACCCATTAGGGATGAGCCCACGAATCAGCATTTGCACCAAGCCGCGTGGTGATTTTCGGCTGTGCTTAATAGAAGCCAGCGCCTATCCCAGCTCCCTGGGGACCGATGAGTCAGAACTGGGGGTGCTGAGCAGGAAGGTGTCTCTATCCAGGTCACCATCAGCCTGGCTGTCCCCCAAGGGGCAGCCCGGGAAGAACCCTGTGTGAGGTCTCCCACCTCAGGATTTATGGTCCTCCGAATGACATACTCCTTTTTTTTTTTTTTCCTTGAGACAGAGTCTTGCTCTGTTGCCCAGGCTAGAGTGCCGTGTTGTCAGCCTAGCTGACAGCAACCTCAAACTCCTGCACTCAAGCAATCCTACTGCCTCAGCCTCCCAAGTAACTGGGACTACAAGCATGCGCCACTATGCCCGGCTAATTTTTTCTACATATTTTTAGTTATCCAGCCAATTTCTTTCTATTTTTTAGTAGAGATGGGGTCTTGCTCTTGTTTAGGTTGATCTCGAACTCCTGACCTTGAGCGATCCACCCGCCTTGGCCTCCCAGAGTGCTAGGATTACAGGTGTGAGTGGCGGGCCCCTACTCACTTTGCTGGCTTTGTAGTAGCCTGAAAACATTTGTTTGTGAGAAACTCTTACCTCTTGAAGACTTTTTAATTACCACTGGACAAAAGATATAGACAATGAAAACTAGCCAAGAAAGGATTTAAGAGTCTGCCTTAAACCTCAGGGACCCTCAGGTTTGCAGGCAGAGCCACCAGCTGTGGCCCCACCTCAGGGCGAGGGAGTGTCTGCACATTAGACTCAGCCTGAAACTTGGGCTCTGACATGTATGTATATTAAGCTGTTAGTTGTGGGAAATTCCAGAACGTAGGGCACGGACAAAAGTGCAGGAAACCCTGAACAGTGATTTCATTTCATCCATAACCTCCCCCACACTGCACTGCAGTGAAGCAGATCCCAGAAAAAGCATTTCATAGATACTTCAGGATGCATCACTAAGAGACAGAGTTTTTCTAAAAACATAAATGGTGTTAAGAGTTTTGCAGCCTTTTTATAGGCCAGAAATGGAAATGGTTTTGCTTCTTGAAGATCTCTCATTATTTTCCACAGATGGTTTCCTTGAAATACTAAAGATCTGGATGTGTAAAAGTATTAAGTAATTTGAAGATAAAAATTTGGGTTCTATTTTTAAAACAAAACCCAACACTTGTGTGGCATCTATAGCTATATATATTTATTTATTAATGTACACACACATACACATAAACAAGATGAAATATTATTCCGCCTTTAAAAAGAAGGAAATTCTGTCCTTTGTGACAACATGGATAACCTAGAAGACATAACAAGTGAAATAAGCCAGCCACAGAAAGACAGATACTGCATGATCTCATTTCTATGTGAAATCTGAAAAATTCAAACTCACAGAAGCAGAAGTAGAATGGTGGTTGCTGAGGGTGGGGGAGGCTGGATTGGGGAGAGGTGGGTCAAAGGCACAGAATTTCAGTTAGAAGGAATAGATTCAGGAGATGATTCGTACAAAACGGTGACTGTGGTTAATAATTGTGTATTATATAGTTGGAAATTGCTAAGAGAGGAGATTTTACATGTTTGCACTACAGATGATAAGAATGTGGGGTGGTAGATATGCTAATTAGCTTGGTTTAACCATTTCACAAGATATACATATATCAAAATATCACGTTGGATGTAGTAAATATGTATAATTTTTATGTCAACTATACCTTAATTTTTTAAAATGTAAAAAAAAAATTGCCCATTCATAGTTTCTGTCTCAGAATAAATAAGTTTGGCCCATTCACAACAAACAAACAAAAACCAGTTCTTTTGCAATGGTCTCAGCATTCTGATTGTAACGCTAAATGGTTTACTCATGGGGCAGACTAGGCTGGAAGGCCCTCCTACAAGCTGTCTCTATGAATCTGTGTTCCCCGGACCCCTCTCACTACTGGAGTGTCGGAAGCTTTCTTCCCAGGAGTGCAGGACTCCAGGCAAAACCTTCTTCAGGGCAGATGGGATTTTCAGGGCAGGTGCTCTGGTTGGTAAGATGTGTTTTACCCTGTGGTGGATGCCGCCATGCAACCTGCCATGAGGGTCAACTGAAACACTCTTTAGTTCAAGGAATTATGGCAAATCAGTTTTGAACATTTTAAATTCCTTTTCTCTTTTGTTCACAAAAAGTTTTCAGGGGCATATTCCATTTTCACTCCTTCTAAATAATTTCAAACTTTGGGCAGGTGCAGTGGCTCACGCCGGTAATCCTGGCACTCTGGGAGGCCAAGGTGAGAGGATCGCTTGAGCTTAGGAGTTTGAGACCTACTTGAGCAAGAAACCCCGTATCTACTGAAAATAGAAAAATTAGCCAGGCTGGTGTCACACGCCTGTAGTCCCAGCTACTCAGAAGGCTGTGGCAGGAGGATCACCTGAGCCCAGGAGTTTGAGGTTGCTGTGAGCTGTGATGCTGCCACTGCACTCTACCCAGGGCCACAGAGGGAGACTCTGTCTCAAACAAACAAAATAAATAAATAAATAATTTCAAACTTACAAAACGTTGCAAAAATGAAAATAGTATTGATACAAAGAACACACGTATAATCAAAAGGTTTCTTCATCAATTTGAGGCCCTTTATCTCTAAACGCCTCAGTGTATGTTTCTTAAGAATAATGATATCCTCTCACATGCCACAGTACAGTTACTGGCTTCCAGCTCTTTTTATTTTGTATTTTTAAATGTTTTTTTTTAAAGATAGGCTCTCACTCTGTCACCCAGGCTGGAGTGCAGTGGTGTGATCATAGCTCACCCTAACTTTGAACTCCTGGGCTTAAGCGATTCTTCTGCCTCAGCCTCCCAAGTAGCTATGGTCCTTTTTCGAAAAAGTTTACTGAGACCTGCGCTAGTGAATGTATTGAACATAACGTTATTAAACAGTTGAGAGTGGGTTAGGGTCTAAGAATTATTGTGTACCTGAGGTCCAACTAAAAATTCCTACCATCAATCAGTTTGTTGAACTTTTTACAGATCTCAGTATTACTTTAAATTCTCTGAGATTACCTGTTGCTTTAAACATTATATTTTGTCTTCTGATAGTGGTGACAGCAATTTGCAGAAACTGGAACTAAGAAACGTCTTCCTTCCCTGGGCCTGAGCCAGCAGAGTTCTTCCTACTTGGTAAATTTAGAAGTGAAAGAGGAAATTCCAAAGGGAAAGGCTGAAAAGTTTGATATGGTAAAGTGTTAAAACTTAGGTTTCAAAGAAAATAGTAAGTGAAATGAAAAGATAAGGAGCTTGATCTGGAAAAAAAAGTTTTGCAGCAACTTTCCCAAAGTTTTAATATCTTTAATTCATTAGCATAGTAAGTACATATGTAAATTGATAGAGAAAATGCCAAGATTCCAAAGCATTAAAAAAAATAAAACAGGCCAACAACCCAAGATGGCAAGTCACAAAAGAATAACAAACTGGTTACTGCATATATATGTGTTTAATCTCAATGACAATAAAGGAAATGCAAATTAAAAGAACATTTAGATGCTGTTTCACTTATTAAATTGTTAAAACGAAAGTGACCTCTGGGTACCGTGGGGAAGTGCCATGCTGGTGGGAGGCTCTGTTTGGGGCCCTGTTGGAGGGCACCTGGCCTGAATCCACCTGCAGCTTTAAAAAGACAGTTGTAGGACTGAAGAAACCTCCCAAGATGCACTGCTAGGATAGTCATCTGAAAGCACACACTGAACTTTTCTGCCCAGAGATGATAATGGTGGTCTTTTCTCTAGTGCAGGCCATCCTGAAGTTGGCTGCCATGGGTCTTGGGCTGGTTGTGTTTCCTTCTTCAGGTGTTCTGGACATGCAGGTGCTGTAATTGTGGTTCTCATGACCTCAGATTCTCGTGACCTCAGTGAAAGAACAACTCTCTGCTTCTGTTGCATCAATGGACAACTAAATGGCCTGGACATCTTTTCCTGCAGTTCCTGTGAAGATAGGAAGGAACTGGCTGTAACATCAGGATCCTGGTTTACCTGAGAAGCCCTCCTCCTATAAGTCCCACCCTCTTGGTTAACCATGATGAGGGGGATGTGCTGTGGTGCCTCCCACTTACACAGTTGGTGCCTTTGCCAGGGAAGCCTTCTGTGAGGTCCTGGGACCCCTGAGAGCACAGGTCAGCTGAGATGGGGCACCCTGGGCACAGGCCACTCTGCTCTGTGGGAACTGTGAGGTCTCTTGGTGCATGTGGAGGAAGCTGGTGAGGCTTCCTGGTGAGGCTGGTGCTGACGTTTCCAGCTTGACAGGGGGGCCCTTGGTAGAGATTGGGGAGTAGTGTGGATGGTGGCCAAGGTCATGGGCTTGATCTTGGGCTGGAGGCCGTGGAGGAGCTTGGACAACACTGGTTGGAATCTGGCCCAGAACCAAGGATGGTCTGAGGCCTTTGTGGGTACACTTGGAGCACGAGGAGGGCTGGGCTGCACAAGGCCAATGCCTAGATTAGCTAGATGGCGATCCAGGGGGCCAGGTCCTTACTAGGTGAAGGGAAGAACAAGGAGAGAAGAAAGGGCACCTCTGGTGGTGTGCGGTGCCAGGGGAAGACGTATCTGGCAGCCACTGTGTGGCCTTTGGTCACTGTCTTGCCGCTTCCCCTGGAGAGCCCAAGAGGCTGGCCAGGGGGAGGCAGGCACCAGGGACTCAATCGCCCAAGGGATGTCCCTCAGCTGCTCTCTGCAGGATCCAGCAGGTCCATGGCCTGTCAGGGACATGTAATGAGGTGGGGACAAGGTGGGCGACAGGCAGCTCCTTCCCTTTCAAGCAGCAGGGATCAGAGAAGGCTGAGAACCTTGAGCCAAAATGACTGGCAGTGGAGTTACTTTGCCAAGTGCCCGAGGTAGTGCCTGGCGCACAACTGAACGCGTGGCCTCCTGAGGGGGGTAGTCGCTGTGTTGTTCTGTCCAGCTGGGACTGCTTGGGCCATTGCGCCGAGGCTGCGGGGGACCCTGTGCTGCCCTGCCAGGCTCAGCTTCTGCGTCTGTGAATGGGGAAGCACGCCACAGTCTAGTCTGGAGGTTGGTAGCGCCCCCTCCGGTGTAACTGCCCTCCCAGATACCACCGTCGTAGGTCTGTGCCGTCGGAAAGAATAGAGTCAGAAATACTATTTTCCTTTTATGTCTCTTAAACGTGCACTGGATCCTGTGTGAAAGATGAAAGTGCCACAGTCACCAAGAAACATCACGTAATGAGTAAATCATGCTGTCTGGATCCCCAATCTTGGAGAAAAACAGCCCCTGCCATCAGCGAGAATCCCACCCAATCCAGGCGTTTGTCACGTGGGGCAGGTTCTCTGGCGTTTGTTTATCTGTTTGCCTGACAAGTTCAGTGAGGGAGCCAAGTTTGGTATTGTCATTTTCCGGAGGGACTCGCCCGCCTGGGGCTGTGGGAAGGGCGAGCACACAGCCCGAGGCTAGGGAGGCTGTTGGCGGTTGCATGAGGGATCAAGACTTCATTCTTTGGAATACTAGACCCCTTCTCTACCTATTATTGATTTTTTTTATTTTAGCATCAGAATAGTTTTTTTCATGCAAATCTGGAGAAGGGTCCCAGTATATAAAATAGACAAAAGCGGAACCACTTTTCTTTGCTGTTGTGAGGCACCCCTGGGTTCTGTGGATCATGGTTTGAAAACCATAGCTGTAGGCAGAGAAAGCCAGTGACTATGTAGCAGGAGAGAGATACGAAGAGTAGCAGAGGTGTGTGCAGGCCTGGAGGGGTCCAGATTGGTCAGGGGCTGTTGGCTGCTTGAGGCAGTGGCAGGAAGCCAGGGGAGGGGGACACTCTGGAGGCTGTGAGACCACTCAGCCTGGGGAGCACCCCCAGAGGCAGCCAGAGACAGCCACAGGGACTGCAGACCAAGGCAAGGGGCAGAGTCTGTGTGGCACGTGGATGTTTACTCTTGAACACTCAGGATTCCTTGGCATGGTCTGGTTCAGACTTCAACACCTCACTGTCGTGATTTTCAAACTTGGTTTTGTTTTCCTGTTGATCAGGCAGTTCTTTTGAACTGGTTTTGAGCGGCTGCTTTCGAGTGAGAATGGAATTTGAAATTTTAATGCATTAAAAATGCTGAATTTCTTCAGTGGTAAAGCTGGGCTAGAATATGTTATTTTGGGCTTTAACTATGCATTTTTTACCCAGCTGGTCAAAATCTCCATGCTGTGCCTTGCCGTCAGCCCTGCCTAATCTGGGGAAAACCAGCTGGCGTCCATGCTGGCGCTGTCCCCTGCTTGGTGACACGGAGGAGCACATTCTTTCAGCAAGCGGGAGAGAAAGGAACAATTCAGTAGAATATGCATTTCTTTCTGAGATGATTTACTTGCGAGTAGATTGCACAAAAGTATTGGAAGTCTCTACTTTTCTGGGAAGTGCCGTTATTTGCATATAGAAGAGGAAGAAAATCAGCTCACTTCTTGCACACGTTCGCAGAAACATTTCATAGTTTATCTCTGTTTACGTTGTGCAGTTGGACAAGTGAAATATTTTCAGACTGTAAAATGAAACAGTGACTCGTTTGAAAATGCTGGAAAGACCCACTTTCTCACAAAGCATCCCTCTCGGCCCCGGCCACGGCCGACTGTGTCTGCCATGGGCGCTAACTACTGCGCGGGCACCAACGCCTTCAGTTCTGCTTTTGCAGGACTGTGGCTTCACCATGTTTTGCAACCTTGGTGTCGAGCTGCCTTGGCAGTTTCTATTTTAATAGCTACAGAGACGACTCCTTTCAGGCCCTGTGAATAGCTACCTCTTTGACCTTGGGTGGGAAAAGAAATATGTCTCAAAACGCATACTTTAATCTGGTAAAATACAAGGCCCCTCAGTGGCCAGGGGCTGGCTGGAGTGGCCAGTACAGGCTGTCCCTGTGTGTTTGGCCACTGCTACACTGTGCTCTCGCTGGCCAGACCTCATGGGTGCAGGGCACCAAAGCCCCATAGGCTTGGACCAGTCCTGGGCCCCGCAGAAGTAGACGCGTCCACACTGCACTATTGGGAGGCCACAGTGGGGTCTTCTGGGTGGTGTGGCCCACCCATGTCCCCTGTTCACCAGTGCCTCCTTCCCGACCACCTGCCCTTGCACCTCCCCTGACATACCCGTGTCTGAAGGTACCTGTCTCGTTTGGCCGCTTTGTTCTGTCTGGCTTTCCAATGGGAGAGCCCGTGTTCTCCCAGAGGTGCTGGCTTATTGAAGACACACTCGCACACTCACTCACTCTCAAACACACAAACTCTTTTTTCCTCTTTCCCTTTTAATCTCTTGGCACCGCCCCTGCTACCAGGTTGTAGATCAGTCTCGCTACTTTAGTTTTCATTTGTGTTTGTGGCCTCAGTGTTTTGTTTTCTTTTTCAAGACTGCTGAGTTCTGCTGGGACTGATGTTATTACCCCTGAACTGCCAGCTGAACGTGAGAGGCTTCTTCTTCCCTCGTGCTGCCCAGCGATGGGGAAATGATTGAATCATACTGATTTTTTTAGAAAAAGTTCTGTTATTCACTGTTCTTTGTTTGGAAGCATATGATGAACATTAGGTTGCGTAGAAATCATTTTCCTTTTCCTTGGATGCTGACTGTGAAATGTGGGTATGGCCCCTTAGGTGGTGGCCTCACTGTGAAGTGTGGGTATGGCCCCTTATATTAACAATAACAATAACATGCACAGGCTGAAGCCCTGGCCCTTCAGGGAGGAACTGTGGAGTGCTGCGCCCCCTGAGGGCTGGCCATGGCATGTGGACTTGGGGGAGCCGCCTGGGGCTGGGTTTTCTAGTTTGGTGTAAGCACTCTCACTTGTCCTTTCTTGCACTTGGCCAAGCTTTGCTTGGGTGTCCACCTGTCCTGCCTTCCCCCCCACCGCCCCCCACGCTTCCCTAACTGCCCTCCATCATCCTCAGGGCTCGGCCAGGGTCAGCAGGGCATGGGCAAGGCCCTTGTCACCTGTCGCCCACCCCCAGCCGCCTGCCCGACTGTGCCCAGGTGCTCTGCCTGTGGTTCCAGCTCTGCTGCCTCCCTCCTGCCCCTCAGGCCTGAGTTCGTCTCCCAGCACCTGCATATGCCCTTTGTAAGAGTCAACTTATTGGCCTCTCTGCCTGTCTCTGGCCTTGACTCCCCTAGAGTGGACACACAGGGCTCAGTGCTGGGTCAGGGTGGCTCTCGTCCTTGCTCTGTGGCTGTGGGCCCTGAGGGAGCTGGCAACCTCGCTGAGCTGCGCTCTGATTGTTTGCCAGTGTGTCAGGATGACCCCCACCTCAAGGTGGCTGGGGGTACGTCTTGCTGAGAATATGTCTGAGTGACACTGAGGGGCGGTCAGTGACACATGGAAGGAAGGAGGGAGGTCGGAGCCATGGCGCATTCAGCATGCGCAGTGGGCACTGCCTCCCAGTGGGTGACTGTGAGACACTCGGCCTGGCATGGGAACCTCGGCCTCCTGCCCACTGGGGTCCCCTGACACCCACCTGGGGTTCCCATCAGGCAGAGTGAGGCGTGAGCATGGTGTGACGTACTGATCTCAGATGGCCTTTCTGTGCAAACGGCCCAGAGCAGAGGTAGCCCCACCAAGGAGATACATCAAGATTGACTCTGGGACACTTGAAATATCACTTGAAGAGCAGCAAAATAAGATCAGTATGTCTTCCTTTGGAATCTTTATTTTTAAAAACTCTTAAATTTACAAAATAAATGAATTGATGTCAAAACAGCAGTTCCCCTAACATATTTAAATTCATTTTTATGACTTGACAAGCTATAGGATTTGTAAATAAACTTGAGGATTGGGAACTGTTGCTGATAGCACATCCATCAAGGAAGAAAAAAACGTTTCTTTGTGTTGTTAAAGGACATAAACTGAGGGTGAGCATGTTATTTTCGGGTAGATTTACCGCCTGGGGAGGCTGGGGGCACGTGCGGACAGAAAGTGTGGAACGCTAGCAGCTGGCTTTTGTTTTGCTCCAGCAGTTTGCTTTTTCTGCATCGAGCATGTATTGTTTTCATGATCAGCAAAATCTCCCAGCCTGTGTTGGGTTTTACCAGCCGGCAGCACGAAGGCATCCGGACCCTGCCTAAGCGACTCTGCTCAGCCTGTCCTTGGCTCTCTGTGGTCTGCGAGGGCTGCTGTAACAGAACCCCACAGATTGGGCAGAAATTTGTTTTCTCACAGTGCTGGAGGCTGGAAGTCTGAGATCACAGTGCCAGCAGGGTTGGTTTCTCCTGAGGCCCCAGTCCTTGGCTTGTGATGGCCACCTCTCTGTATCTTCGCTCTGTGCCTGCCCATGCATTGCTCCCCTCAGACCAGGCGCCAAGTGCTAGATATCTGTGTACATGTTCGCGTGAGCTGAGCCAGTGGAGACAGAAACGTGATCTTGTTAAACTCTAGTTGGTAGCACCAGGAGGGTAGTTTGAGTGCCGTTACACACTTCAGATACAGTGGAGGCTCTGCTCAGGGGCTGCGGACACCGGCTGTGAGGTGACCCTCACAAGGTGCCCCTGCTTGGGAACTTGGACTTCGTGGTGGGGCTAGTGCTGCGTGAGTAGGGGACGGAGAAGGAGACCAGAGGCCTCACGGGTGCCAGTGCCAGGTGGATCCCAGTGGGTGATGTGGTGTACATGGCAGGACTCTGGGCAGGAGGACGGGGCCGAAAAGATCCCAGGTTGGGGATGGCTGGAGGTGGGCACAGTGCGTGTAGACCGTATTCCCCAGCAGCGGGCTGCCGACAGCCAGGGGAGGGTGTGTTGGCGGCAGTTATGGATGGAACAGAGTAAACGGACTTTAGAGAAATTTTGGAGGTGGGAACTGTGAGGCGTCAGAGCAAGATGTGACAGAGACGCGGAGACTTGGATTCAGAGCTGATTATTCCAAGTTCACTTAGCAGGGCTGAGGCAGAGGCCGCGACGTGCACGCTTGGAGGATGTGCAGACGGAGAGGCCTCGGGAGCCGGCAGGACGCGGGCCGTGTGCGTGCACACGATGGCCACTCGCCGTCACGCGCCAAGGTGGGCGTCGGAACGGCTTTTGTGACTGTGAAAAACTTGAAACATGAAATTTCAAAGAACGGGAAAGAACAGCAGTTTGCCACGGCAGGGCCTTGGCCAGCAGTGCCATGTCACGCGGGATGACAAGATGCTGAGAAAGGACGCGAAACCACTCGGCGCGTCGCATGGGAGTCGGAGCCGTCTGCGGCTGACAGAACAGTTTGCATCACAGTATCTTGTTTTTGTAGGGGATGGCCGGGTTATGGATGATAATTTGTCTTTTTCCTTTTCCATATTTTCTTATTTATCTGTAATAAATGTTGCTGGTTTTTTTCGCTCTCAATTTTTTTATTCTGGTAAAATATCCGTAACATAAAGTTGACCCCAGCTTAATCACTTAGGTGTACGGAGGGGCTTTGAGCACAGTCACGTTGTTGTGCAGCCATCGCCACCATCCATCTCAGAACTCCTCCACCGCCCCGAGCTGAAACCCTGCACCCGTTCAACACGGACTCCCGACTCCCCCTCCTCGGCGCCTGGGAACCGCAAGTGGAATTATAGAATTTGTCCTTTTGTGACTGGCTTATTCCCCTCAGCATAATGTGCCAGGATTTACTTCCTCTTTAAGGCTAATATTCCATTGTATGGATAGACCACATAAATATGGCTTTTTTTTTTTTTTTTTTTTTTTGAGACAGAGTCTCACTTTCTTGCCTGGGGCGAGTGCCGTGGCGTCAGCCTAGCTCACAGCAACCTCAAACTCCTGGGCTCAAGCGATCCTACTGCCTCAGCCTCCCAAGTAGCTGGG